>OMKY01210244.1:0-20455 GCA_900302395.1 Bregmaceros cantori | reverse complement strand
GGGGGTCCGTCGAGTGACCGGTGAAAGTGTCAGAGAGAAGGAGAGAAAGAACAAGAGGTAAAGACAGAGAGACAGTACATGATATAGTGAGAACTAGATAGACACGGGGACCAAACGGAAAGAGGGAGCGGGTGAGGGAGAGAGAGCAAGGGATATAAACAGGAGAGAAAGAGAGAGAGAGAACGCGTCGTGTACATGTGAATGGAGGGGGCGTGACCCGTCTCACACGTGTAGTACATGACACAAGCAACGTAGCGCGTGCTGGCGCGTGTCTGTTTTTTGCTGGCAGGTCCATTCGTGCTGAAAGTTCAACATGGACAAGAGCAATGAAGCCTATAATAATATTCGACGTGGTTAACGAACAAAAAACGTTAACCAGAGCTAGTATAATTCAACACCAACAATAACAATATTAAATCACACGATGGTGGAGTGACTACACTTTCGGAAATTTAGAGAATTGAAAAAAAAGACAAGGATCCATTATTTTCATCGCCATTTGTTCACCAAAATGTTTGTAGAAAATTAAAGGGAGCCAATAAAAACATTTGTGATACTGGATTGGATAATAGCTCATGAGGCATGACTGATGACTCACTCAAACCAATAATGACAAATCCTTATGGGTGTGTGGTGCCACCTTGGGCTGTCTGAATGGGCGCAAACTAATGCATTAAAAGGATCAAAGATGTCCTAACCATTTTCTTGTATCTGCAGGTGTGGCCCTCCGCAGAATCAAGATAATCTGTAAAATGTGGTGTACCCCAGGATTTACAAGCAACATAACTGCTTTGCACACACACACGCACGCACACACTCACACAAGAAGAGCATGGCCTGGCTTACTAATAAATTACAAATGTCACTTATTTCAGTATAATTTCTGATGATCCTTGAAAGCCATTTGCCTTTTTTTCATACAATGCCAAAATTGTATCAAAGCGGTCTATCGAATTTTGTTTGTTGTGTTGTAGAATTTTTAAAAGGTCTGTGCCATTCAGGTATGAAGTGGTGAACCCATGCATTGATAGTGGGGTCTATAGTTTCATGCTTAAACCCAGTACTTTTATTGCTATGATTAACATTAAGATTACAACACATAACAGCAACTGTTTTTTTGAATCACATTCTAAACTAGAAACACTCAGAGGGCACACCTGCACCAAGGCCATGGAGTCACTGATGCCTAAACATCTAGACAATATTATGTTACTTATGGGCTACAGAAATGCACCAAAATGTAATAATTACTTGTTCTGTTAGTTTGCTCTTGGGATTATAGTCGTAAAAATAAATATTTTCATGATCTGCCAGAGGTGGGATGCGAACCCAGGTCTCCAGCTTTGCAGACCGTAGGGCTAACCGCTACACTATCAGAGCTGTGTTAAGGACTTGCAGGAGAGTGGAGGTAAAGGCAGTGTGTTGCTGCAGTTTATAATTATATCAGGCTACAGAAACGCACCAAAAATTAATCACTTGTTTTATTGGTCATTTCCAACAACTCTACCAAATTCCATCCAGATCCATGCATAACTGAGAGAGAAACCAACGCGACCGATAACATGACCTGCTTGGTGCAGGTAATTACTTACGTGCAGACTCTGTGGGGCAGTTGGTAAGAAACCCACACCCAGCACACCTATGGTGCCTGTGACTTGGCTCACAAAGACAAGCTGCATTGTGAGTTCTCCTCTCCTCGCCAGCCTTTCTGTCACATCTTCCCCCGATCCCTCATCTCACTTTCAAGACTAACCTTGTCAATAAAATGAAAAATGGCACTTACAGCGAAAAAAACAACAACTATTTAGTTATGAAATAAAAATATTTACAAGTGTAACACCCCTAGTGCCCATACCATTTTCACACCATGCATCATATGCAATCAAGTGACACCCAAGCCCAAAAGAATGAGAGAAAAATGATTTTAATGAAAAGGTGCAACATGGGGGTAGGGGGGCCCTCAGAAAGAATACACCTGTTCAAGTGAAATGTGTTTTATAGGCAAATACAAAGCAGCGCCAACGCTCAAAGATAAAAACGGCATTTCATTGTCTGAAGAATTACATTCATACACAAATAGAGTTCCAGAAAAGATAAGCATGTTGAGGAGGAGTGGGGGAATCCAACTTCCTCTGAACAAAGTTGCGTCCCAATCAGAGATCACCAAAAAAAAAAAAAAAAAAAAACAATGTAGGAAGATTTGTTTAACACAAAAAGATGAAAAAAATTAAAAAAATTAAATAAAAATGCAATAATAACGGAAATGAAACTGTCAGCGCTAACATCTCACCAATGATCGTTCAGTAGCACAGAGCACCACGTCGCACAGCCGGAAAAAGATTGATAGTCATTCCCATTTATAATAGCCACATGTTATTCATTCTGTAAATGTAGTTATTACTTAAAAACACCAATCAACCAATGGACGAGTCGATAGTGGGGACGCAGCACGTGCACTCGGTACCGTTAGCGATATCCATGTTAGCTGCAGGACGCTAATGGAACACTGTCGATGTGCTTCGCAGAAGGCTAGCAGCACAGCGATCTAATAACAATGCATGGAAGTGTAGTGCAGCCACAACAGCTAGATTTGCATATTTTCAGACGCCATCCCACATTCTCTTACAACCCAGGGAATAAGTCAGTAATAAACCAGCTGACTGCCAAGTAAGCCATCACCTGTTCTGTTGACTGCCTTTACCGAAGCATTTATGAAAATTTTCCTAACTCAAAAGGGGGACCTAAAAAGCTAGTTCTTAAAGTGCTATCCATTAAGGCAAAAAAAAGATGTTTGTGTATTTTGACTCAGAACGGGCCTAGAAGTTGATGGACTTTGACATGTCTCAAGTTAGTGATGAACCAATGAAATGGATATACACCCTGATCCTCAGTGGTTGGCTTGGGGAGACCGTGTGCCGATATACCTTTTTCATGGGAATTGTGGAACACACACAGAGCAACACATCCTGAATTCCAAATTCTGCCGGTCAACACTCTCAAATGCACATGTACCTTTTATGAGTCAATGCAACAGCTGCCGATTTCATTTTTTGGGAGGGGCTTGCTGGGGTTAATTTTGTTACTAACAACGCAAATGGGAAACAGTGGGTGGCGCCTGTGCCTGACTGGAAAAGGCCTATTGGCAGGTGTGCAGTTGGAAGTTGAGTGGGGCCTCTGGCAATATTGGTCATCTAGTCGGTTTATTGATCTATTCCTTTAAGACTGTACAAAAAAACATTAAATTTGAGCGCCAACTAGTTTTACTAGAAATTTGCAGTATTATTTGAAGGCCCACCAAATAACCTTGGATCAATTATATCTAAACATAAACAGCTTTTAATACATAAAATGTGATTTCTATCTTTTAGGATAATCACAAATGTCCCATTTCTGTTAACCCTTCAAGTGCCGGGACCCTTGCATTTTTCCATTTCATGGTCATGGGTATTTAGGATGCATTTTTCACTGAACTTTTGATGTCACAGAGATGATTATATTTTTAAAGATTCCCCACATTTTGTAGATCATTTTGCATCTTCTGCTACAATGACTTTTAGCACCTAAGGGTTAAAAAGGATCATCCTTTGGTGACAAGAAGCATGATTTTTGTAGAGACTTCTACAAACGCTGTTGGCACTCAAAGGGTTAAAAATTAGTATTACTAAATTGGTATATGGGTTTGCTAAGGCAATACATTGCAAAAAAATGACAACAGCAAGTAATGCAACAAGGTGAATTTAGCGCTGTATACAATGCCGACTTGATAAAAATTGTGGTCAATCTGGTGACTCGAAGGGAGATTAGACCAAAGATTTTAAAGACTTCTAGATCTACATCTGGAATTGACAGATCCATAAAAATGTTCTAACAACAACACTGTATCCAGTCTGTACTCCATCCTGTTTTTCTGGTATTCACAGATGGCCATTGGCTTCATGAAGTTAAAAGAAAAATAATCAGCATAGTCAACCTTGAAATTCTAAATATGTGGCTTCAATATAATAAACATTGATTTCTTCAAATCAATATTACTTTGTTCAAAGACATTGGTGTATTTACTGTAATGGAGAAACAGTTACTTTTTGCCTAAATTTCAATTGGTTGTTTAGTTGCAATGTCAATCAACAGAACATTGCTCATGAACAAACCTTGGAACGATAATTATGTTGTGTGACAATTGTGTGTTGACAGATATTAGATCGCTCATATCGAGTGTAGAATCTCATTGGGCTCCAAATGAGGTCGGGAGATGACTTTGCCACAAGGGTAGAATTGCACAGTTCTCAGATCACCAAGAAATGCACAAAAACATAGTGCGCAAAGAAGCGCTAAGGGCTAAGATGATTTCTAAGACGAGAATTGGGACGTAGTTTAAGTGGTCTTCAATCAGATATACCCAGTAATCAAAGATGTATTAAGTTTTCCCAAAAATACATCAGTTGGCAAAAGTGCTCCATTACATAATCAAAATCGTGGCAGGCTGTCCCATTAGCCTCATATCAACCAACATGTTGCCCAATAGTGTGTATTAACTACAAACAATTAAGTACAAAGAAAAACATTCCAATTATCGATTAAGTGTGACTATTCCCGAACCAACAAATGCACGGTGCAACAGGCAGAAGCTTTCCTGAAAGCAACATGTCTCAACACTACAGCACAAAATGCATCTGCTTAATCCGGGATGGACTGAACGCAGAATACATTTTTACATATTCAAACAAGTCGCCTGTATGGCATGCAAGCACACACCATGAATCAAGTTCACAGAGCTGTACAATTTTGCCCAAAAATCCAAATTCTGACTTTCAACTCAAAAATCTCAATTTCAAATTTTGATCACGATTTTCCAAAGATTTATTTAAATACTAAAATAAAAGACTTATTAGGTATTTTCAAAAATATATATTTTTTTACAAATTTCCCAAAATATTTTTTACAAATAACATCCCCATTTGGAATTTTTCTCAGAATTCAACCTCAAGATTCATGCATGTTATATCAATGTTTTTCAGCCAAAATCAATTCATAACCTGGAACAAAATACATTTCCAAATGTACAATATTGCTGTAGTAAATAGATATCAAATCAGAATAACAATTATGTACTGCAGCTAACCTAGGCAACAGGAAAAAAAAATCAGATTTACATTTTTTTTTAATTTTGAAGGAAAATGATCAGATTTCAAACCATTCATAAACAGCACAGCCCTACATCCTTGTTGTGGCAGTGTGTGATTAAAACATCACTCGCTGAACATGACAGCAGACAAACAGAACATTTCGTTGATGAAGATATGGCATTGAAAAGACTGCTGCATGCATAGACCATATAGACTGTATATAAAAAAACGACACCGCATTCGTTTTGATGTCCGTGCCTACTTCCAGGTTGGTATTTCCAGGTTGGGAATTCCAATAAAAATATTCCAATCTTTGTTTTAACATATTTAAATATCTTTCCTAATTTATTTTTAAATGAATATTGCGGGGATAATTATAAGTGTAAGCGGCCGAGGGTGGTCAACAGTACGACCGGAAGTGTGGGGAGTCTCTCATTTAGTGTATAGCTCTCTCTCCTTGTCCCAGATATACGGGTACTTTCAACAATGGCAGCGCGCAGTCGGTGGCACAACCAGAGTTTGATGAAAGCAATGGGATGACGTCATGCATGCTGCGTCTACTTTATATACAGTCTATGATAGAGACAGAACGCATTAGTCATTGTCAGGATCAAAGTGCTTGGCCAAATGGAGCACGGCTCATTGCCCCTCGGTGCAATGACACGATTTGCACAAATCCATCACTAGCTCCCCAACCGAGCAAGCTTACCAAGCGCTCGCTTCATTTTCCCAGGTTGAATGAAATTGGCACAGCTCTTCACACTTTGCTGCATCGCGCGCAAAAAAAAAAAAAAAAAAAAAAAAAAAAAAAAAAAAATCGCATGCCATTCCAAATTTGACAAATGTTCCCAAACAGCATTTCACTCAACGATCACATGAAAAGGAAAAACATTTTTTTAAAGGGATTGAAAATAATTGCAGGTGCGGAAAAGTCACACTGACGTCTTCCAACTCTGCGCTTTTAACAAGACACAACCACACCAACATTAATGCTACTATAAATAGCCCTTGGAGAGTCTCATACATCAAAACAGCATAAAATGGGTTGCAGCATTGAACTCCCGCCTCCGTCCAATACAACAAAAATGTTCTTGGGGCTGGGAGAATGGGCATCATCACCCAACAGGTAAATCATAGAACAGCCCTTAAAAAGGGGTCTCGCGCTTCATTTGAACAGCCTTCAGAATCACTGCCTCGTTGAATTCATGGTTAGCCCACATGCACTGCTATCGTCTAAGATTTCAGTTGGGATCTTGGGGTCAAGTCTTCGCTTTTAAGCAAATTGACTTCAGGCCTTTACGAGTATTACAAGAATGGCGGGGGACACAGGTATCCAAATTCATGATTGATTGGCTGTGTTCATGTGACTCCTGGTTGCGGCCATGTTGACACAAAATCACCACTCTTGCTTGCTCATTGAGAATCATGTTTGTTTCCGGCATTAGTTCTGGCTCCTTCAGTGGCACCGTATCTGCACAATCTTTCCCCAAACGGTGTTCCAATTTCTAATAATTTCAATTGAGAAAATTGAATAAAGTCAACTTTCAAAACAGGAATTTAGTGAAGGACACTCTCATTATGAAAAGCATATGTTTCAGCAGGGGTCTGACTCACTGGAGACAAAAGGCCTAAAGTCAAGTTTTTCATAAAATTTGAAGTTTGTACTGACCGCTATATTCTGCAAGACTGCGTGCAAGATGGTATATTTAACACACCAAGGACCTGCCCCTACGCCCTGAAATTCTCCTGGTACAATCGTCAGTGGAAACGGGGCTAATCAAGGAGCATTCAAAAAGTCATGCTCAGAGTTACTATTTGAAAAGGAGTCATCACTGTGGTACAATCAGATCAACAGCACTGGTATAAAACAGCCATGGAAAAGAAAGGACAACGGCGCCGATGGAGTTCCACCGCTGACTCGCCACGAAAAGAGCGACACCACAATTTCGATCACCATCAAAATGCTACACTTTACAATTTCCATTGAACAGCTACCCAGAAAAGATTGCGCTACAGCAGTTTGCCGTTTGACAAATCTTGTACCAACTTGGTGTCCAGAGTGAAGGCCACAGTTAAAAAGGCATAAGTCATTAAACACTTTCCTTAGGGTTCAGCTGAAATGTTCACTGGAGACAATGGGCCAAAGTGAAAATTCCAATAAGATTTTTACAATTTTAAAAGGAAAAAGCCCCCTTTAAAACAGCAATTTAGCTGCGGCATTGTTGTGCATTTTTGTAACCCTTGCTGCAGATGCAGGATGGTAGCATGGGGTGCCGGAATGGGCTCCAGTTTAAATAGTTCGACCTGGCATCTGGCTGTAGATCAGGGTATTCTCTAACAAGTAGTAGCGGTACTTTATAACCAGCTGTTGCACATTCTGGATGAATCATCGATTGGTTGCTATGGTAATGCCTGTGACTAATGCTTCTGCATTCTGCCGTTCGAAAAGGGGCTTCAGACGCTACCAAAATGCTTGTAAAAAGACTAGACGGCGACTGTGACTAAACTCCCAAAAAGCTGCTTCTTTGATAGGCACTTTCCAAAATGAATCCAAAAGCAGGCAACATTTTTCGTCAAATAGTGTAGTTAGTAGTTACCGGTCAAGTCCTTGCCTATCGACCTGGTGACGATATATTAGCTGTGGACAGTTCTCAGTGAGTGAACAGGCTTGAAAGTGCCGGAGAGGAGAAACGTACGAAACATGATATGAAAAAAGGTGTGGAGATGAACATTGTCGTCCAAAAAAATAAAAAGGATGAGAATCCTATATTATATATATTTATATATATATATATATATATATTTAAAAAAAAAAATCAAAATCAACAGCAGCATGTTTTAATAGATGCTACCCCCCAAACATGCACAGAATGGCAAACCTGATTGTATCTTCTCTGCGTCCTCTGCGTGTGTGTGTGTGTATATGCGTGTCAGGGATCTAACCTGCAACCTCAGGACAAGGCATAGAAGCCAGTAACAAACTGCTACACTGACAGTTGCCGTCAGCCCTAGGGAGGGGCTCGCTTATATCCTTACCAGAGTGCTTGTTGATGGCCCTTACCGCATCACGCATGCTGACTCAGCAAGGTTCCGGTTTTATACAGTACATTGTCTGTAGTGTACGTGGTGATGAGGTGGAAAATGGGGGCGGTGGGGTTGGGGTTAGGTGATGTGGTGTGGTGTACAGTATATGAAACCAATATGGCTGCCGGGACACCAGGCACTTTCTGTCGTATTAGGAGATCATTGCCGCCGCCACTGCGATGGGACATTTTTATGCACGTGTGGCCCTTGACGACATCACTGCTGAACGCTGGCTGAATAGGAGAACTGTGGGAAGTGGGCTTGCTGGTTGGGGTCCTCGCATTCGTTGGCGTCTGTGGTGGAGGGGAGGACAAACAGAGTAGTCAAGCAGTGGAAGCTGGAGACTAGAGGTGGCAAAACTAGTCATAATCGAAGCATCACAGTGAAGTGAAATCAAAGTCAAGTAGAAACACTCAGAGAGCAAACACCTGTCAAGGTCATAGGGTCAGTTATGCTAAAAGTATCAGGCAGTGACTGTTCGGTCAATAACCCTCCTGTAACAAAGAAAAATATATGTCCATAACTTTGAGTAGTTTTGTGAAGAATCCTTAATTTTTTAAAAAACCCACAACTAAAAATCTCTTCTCTAAATTCTATTGGATTCTTCCTTGGACCAATACCCACCTATGGTAAAAAAATGACAATCCGTTCATAACTTAATAATTTTGTTCACAAACCAACAAACCAACCTACGCAACCGAAAACAACTGTTCAAAAAAGTATTCATTAATTATCCAGAAAAATATATTTAGTGAAAATCCATGTTTCTCAACGTGCAGCTCATATGTGAAAGCATATTTCCCATCGGACCCTTTTCCCGGGAAACAAACGCCGAGCTATAAGTTACTCCCTTCTTCCGAGTTGTAACTTAACAGACATCCTCCACACACTTGGCTTTCTTCATACAGAGAAAAAAGGAACAAATGATTACAGTTTTTCACTCAGCCCCGTCGAGACTCGTTCTCCCTCACGTGAACCACCAATGAGACTTGAATCCCAGCTATCCACTGTGTCGCTCGACCATTCTTGTGATTGGTTCTTGTTTCACCCTGTGATAATGTTCCAGTGCTGTGATTTATCAACTGCCCATCTTTGAATATCAATAACTGTGTACAAGTCCAAGAGTGATTTGAAGCATAGCTTCGACTCGATTCAAGTGTCTTCCCTTCTCCTTTGAGGAAGATGCATTGCATTAACTTAGCCGTTCAGCTAATCTGATTACTGGGATAAGCTGTGTTTTACGGCTAAATGGCATATAATATTACAATAACCAACATAAGAGTGATTCAAGTAATTCAATTTTTTTAGAACACTTATACATTTGAAATTAATATCATTCATAAGAATCATCTCTAGTCTCCCAAGTGATTGTTTTGGGTATTTTTAAAAGAAAGAATCTCTGTGATCGATTAGCCACCTAGTGGAAATAAATGACTGAAAGACATAGCCAGTCTAGGCAGTGACAAATTAATTATATAGAGTGGGATGAGGTTACATTTCTCGGGAGGTGTCAGGGTGATGGTTTGGGCTGTGAACTCATCGTCAAAGTAGCGTGTATCCGTCTCCGAAGTCACTTGCGGCTTGAATAGAGGGGTGAGCTGGCAAGAGTGAAATTGAAGTCACACTTTGTTAGGAAACACATTTTGTAGAAGTGAACATTGTATAAAGTGCAACATCACCATTGGCTGTGAAGACCGGACAAGTCATAGACACTTAGTCCCATGATTGACCTTCAGGTGGACAAGGCTCACTGCAATAAACTAGTGACGAGTCTACCCGCTGGCCTCTATACAGATTTGGAAAGCTTTTTAAAAAATGCCGGGAATATAATAATGCAAAATAACAAGCGCTAGGCTTATCGCAGTGGTTGGTTACATCATTAGTATCACAAAAGCATTGGTATTCGGTACAATACAGTCAGCAAAAGGTATAATTGAATAGTGCTTTGTTGCATAAAGCGTGCAGCGCAAAGCAATTTGAGTATGAACATCCACCTCAAGGTGAGCACAGTAAATACAGGCAAGAAAACATGATGATATAACAGTTGGGTATAGTGTTGGTGGTAAAGGTTCCGAATACTGACTGACGCTGTTGAACACTCCTGCATAATACATAAGTCGATTTTTGTCATGTGATTATTCAGCAAAAATGTGTGCCAGTCTGAGCAATTCATGAAATTTGTTACATTTTTTTTGATAACAAAAACCATAAATCAACTATACTTTGCGTTTACAAGATCAATTGTCAATCAATATTTTGGCCCTTGCACACATCCACACTTACCTTCTTATCCACCACATCCTGCCAGTTTATCGGGGCGAAGAACGGATGACTCATGACGTCTTTGGCATCGTTTGGACCGCCCCCTAACCTGAACAAACAATTGTCACAATGTGAGAGTCCAGTTGAAAATCATACACTGCACTTTTATAGTGAAGAAAACAATTGAATCTGCTCAATCCCCTGAATCCGGGCATACACTGTGTGATTTGCAGCCCATTTTGCAACGATTTTACAGTGGCGCAACTATTCCGGAGATTTAACTGTCACACTACTCATGCGCGCATGTAGATGTGGAAGAGGGAAGACACAACAGAACAGTAGCCATGGCAACACGACGCTGGATGCCGGAGTTTATTTTAATTTCATATTTAAGCAATGTCATAAGGCACACAAGTAGGCGCATAGGGGCTTGTCATTTCAAGGTGTCATGATGCCAGCTGTCCAGCAGGTGGCAAAATGTGTCTGGACACATTGTTCACTTTCTCTCCCCCTCCCTGTGAACAGCTGTGCTGCGACTGCAGGAAATAACACATAATAATAAAAATGTAATTATTAGAACTATAGAGGTATGCAGCATAGGAGGATTGATTTATCAATAGACACACACATGCAAAAATTAAAAACATTTGCAGTGGCATTCGAAGTGGCTTGTGTCTGCCTTACCCAGTGGGTATCAGATATTGTTGCCCTATAATCCATATTAAATCTCTATTTGGATAGAGACACCTAGTTGGGCTGCACAATTCATCAAATTTTAAAAACAAAATCAAATTTTTTTTTGCCTTTGTGACCAATGTGTGGTTATACATCATTTGGGCAGTAGGGGGCAACATGTCATTAGATATGATGCGTGGATGATGTTTTTTTTCCAGCTAACCATTTGCACAAACATTTGTTCACCGATTTTTTAAACCGTGACGCGCGCCATACGCTAATAATAATAGTTGTAATTATAATTTTGACCACTATAGCTTCTGTGTCCATCAGAGGATGGTGGCAGAGAAATAGGCAGTCTACGTGTCCGTCATTTACAAATATTGTCATCCTCCGTGCTGTCCTCTCATTCTATCCACGACCGAGTTTGAGCCATATATCTGTGCGGCACGATACACGGCTGTGTTCGCGGGTGCTGTGCTTGCAGGCACTTGGGCTGCTGGCAACAGAGCAGAAAGGGATTAGCCACCCGTAAGCATGCAGCCGGCCTCGCTGCCGGCGGAACACTACATTGGACCAGTGCACGGAGGATGAAGATTTGGACAAGATTTGGAATTAATGAACGCGTAGATCGCCCCGGCTCTTTTTATGCTGCTGTTCCGATGGTAGCGATGCAGCGCCATCTCCTGAGACTTGTGACTGCGTGCATGAAGCTAAAACGAGGTTGTGATGATAGTCCAACACGATGCACCAAAGTGCTGTTGTTGATGTGGATCAAAAAAACGGCTTGTTTTAACTGTGTACAAGTTGGGAGACGTCGACACTGCGACAGCCATGTATTTAGCAGCTCCCAGGACGCGTCAGACCTCAGTCTCAGACTACCAGACTGCTCAAGAAAAAAAAAAAAAACTTTGGTTAATCGATTGATATTAATTCTCTATTAGAATTCTTGTTAGTGGACCAAAAACCGAATGTCCACCCCTAGCCCCAACCATTAATTTTTTTATGTACTTTGCATTTCAGTTTTATTTTGGTTATATCTTAAATAGTACATATGTAGGCCCATCTAAGCTAAGTTCATACTATTGCATGTATGCTTAATAATTGTATTTCAGTTGTTATTATTCCTTACAGAATACATTTATTTAGATTTAATTTTGTGATTTTAAGTTACATTCTGCACTGTTTTTTAGTGCAATACAATACTGTTTAATGTTTCATTATCATGATTAATAATCATAATTTCAATTACAATCCAAAATATCATGATACATTTTTTCCATAATCTTGCAGCCCTAACACATACACAGCACTAAGAAGCTTTTCACCACGTGAAACTTCTGACCTCTGCTTGGGGTCTTTCTTCAACAGTCCAGCCAATAGGGACTTGGCCTCTGGAGCCAGGTTCCTCGGGAAGCGGATCTCTTCCATGAGGATGAGCTCAAACAGTCTCTCGTGGTCGGAGTTGTAGAAGGGCAGCCGGCCGCACATCATCTCGTACATGACCACGCCCAGGCCCCACCAATCCACCGCACGCCCGTAGTCGTTGTCCTCGAGGACCTGGCAACATGCACACATCGCTTGGAACTTCAGTTTGCAACACAGTCTAACCCGACAAATGCTGCTGTATCCACCAGCCCTGTTTAACATTGACAGCGATGAACATGGTTGCAGTCTCAATACCACTTTTGAAACCGCATTTTAGTCAATTGAAATAGCCGACTTTATTTGTAATTGAATTATTTAAATCACTTAGTCGACTAAATCATGCGGAAAAAAAAAATAAACATTTGCATAGAGCAAAAATTACCATTAAATTCCTTGGTGATTGACTAAATTGTTGCACCAATTTTTCTAATGGGTTAGTCAATGAATAGCTGACACATTTACCAATTGAACGTCTGTTAGTACAAAGTATAAAGAGTTTATAGTAATGTTTAAGTGATGCTTTTCCTCAAGGCGATGAGTGATGCGTTTCCATAAAGTGTAGCAAGCACACAATATACGTCAGTTGAAATCAGGATTTGATGGAAACCATCCAACCTTTTCTTGTGCCAAAAAAAAGAAGCAAAGGCGATATATGAATAATTTGTCTTAAATGTACTGATTTCTAGTTCTGTTGGCAAATAGTTTAAATACAAAGTGTATTACTAATATTCCTGGAAATATCTTTAATAGTAATGACTAATAGTTTCTGGGGTGTTCTGCAAATGACACCACCTTTCCATGCAACATTGATCTGGTGTATTTCTCTGCCTATTTCTGGGTCTGGTGAGTGGGGGAATCGAAGACATTGGCTGTGTCCGAAATCACTCCCTATCGCCCATATAGTGCACAATTTGGGGCGCACGCCATTTTGTAGGGGTGTCCGAATTCTCCATGTAGCCTATATAGTGCGCTGAAAGTATCCCACAACGCACCGCAAAAAGTAGTGAGCATCGGATGTACCCTAGACGAAGCAATGTAACCCATAATGCATTGCTAGACGTTTTAAAAATGACCTAAACTAAAAAAAAAAAAATGTCATAAATTGTCATAAATTTTAAACTCTTGAGATTGTGCAATTCCACAGTTTTTCTATGGTTGTGGCCCTACGGACCTCAGGAGCCAGGTACTCCGGAGTTCCACAGAAGGTCTTCATGGTAGCATCCGGGGTGATGCCTTCCTTACACAGGCCAAAGTCTGTGATCTTTATGTGCCCGTCTTTGTCCAGCATCAAGTTCTCCAGCTGATGGGGAAAACAAACATTTCATGTTCATTTATAAAAGTTGTAATACTTGTGAATTGATCCAACCTCATTGTTATCATTTCCAATACCATACTACTATCTGGAACTCCCTTCCTGATGTTCGCCATTCTCCATCTATGGACAGTTTCAAAACTCGACTCAAAACCAATCTCTTCTTTCCCTAATACGATAGCGATATTGTGAAACTTGAATGATTACGAAAACGAATTAACCCTTTACTCCCCAAAGATGAACACCTGTATATACACAGTGCTTTTTGCAGGCCACACCACTGCATTTGCAGCAAGTGCTGCACAATTTGCTGCACTTTTGTCTTGTGCAAAATTGCCAGAGCTGTTGTCCAGGCTTCCTGGTTGTGGCTAACAGGTCAGTGATGTCTACATAACGCTGCTGGTAGGGAAATGAGGGCCATCCCTAGCTCACAGAAGAGGCAATAGCCAGGTTCAAATTCTCTCCACAGGTAATCGTAATCATTGAGAGCGTTTTGTCCACTGACGTGTTGCCACCTTGAGTGGACAGAAGCATGCCATTTTCTTCTCTTTGGGATGTTGCTGACTGCCATGACATTTTGGTAAAGGCTTGCTCTTTTTCAGGGCCGGGGGAAAGCTTAGATTTGTTGGCATGCATCCTCACCTACAACATGATGGTCTGCTTTAGGATTATTATTTATTTCCAAGTTGCTGCCCAGTAGCTCAATCGGTTTGGCAGAGCGTTGGAAAGCACACATGCCTCAATGGCGCTGTGAATTGGTGGTTTGAATCTCTCCACCGTCATATTTCCCTCATGTCTGCTCCACATCGTCACCAGTTTCTGCTAACCCTAATAATAAAGCGTGTAACAAACAGCCTGAATGGGCGGGGGGGAAATTGAGATTAATCCAAATTAATTTTGAAATTAATATAGATTAATCTAGATTAAAAAAATAATCTATGCCCACCCCTAATACGTTCCCACGTTTTCCCCGTGAAGTTGCAGATGGGATGGAGGGGGGGGCTCTAGGCCAGCGGAGAAGGCGCTCTGCGGGCCAGCGCAGTCCGAGCGCTGGTCGTTTTATTTGTTCCCCGAGATTCAAGCGATGAATTGCCGCACGGCACCATATTTGAGCCCGCTGATTTATCAAACACGTCCTATAAAAAATCTACACAGCCAAAAAAACACATTTTTTTCTATAGATACTCTCTGACCTCAAACGTTGCTGATAATGAAATTTAAAAATCCATACGTCCATTTTAATTTGGAATATTTTATGTTTTTCTCCAAAAAAATTGAACTCCATCAAAACTCCCCATACAATGGTTAATTTATATTTTTCATGAAATGTGCTTTATAGTAAGTTTGAGGAGGACTTGATAAACATATGACAAATAATGTAAAAATATGAACTCATTAAAAAGTTATAGGCTAACAAACACAAGGACCCACTGCGTCCTTGCACAGCGAAAGCTATATTATGCTTCGATCTTGCACTATGAAAAAAGGAAAAAAGCTTCAAAATCAATATTCTCCATTCACATTACCTACCTTTATACAGTGTTGGACATGAAATAAGAAGTCAAATTGAATGCTTCAAACTTGACATTTTTGCTGCATTTTCACAGGAATGAGCATAGGTCATTACCACTGGACAGGAAAGGGTTAATGAATCAATGTTCACTGCCCATTTTCTCAATATAGACAGGGGAGAAGTTAAATTAAATTCCACAAAAGGTTAAAAAATATTGAACGGTTCAAAAGTTACAACCTGTGCAATACTCATGACTCATCAAGTGAAAGGGTAGTCGGTTTTTGCAGCCCCCAAGGGTTAAAAGATGCTTGTGACCAATAATACCAAAAGCTATGTTCTGAACAGAAATGTTCATAGAATGTAGAGATCAGATCAAATGTTTATTTAATGTTAAGTATCAAGTCACTACAAGAGTTAAGAATTTATAAATTAAATTACATCATTGGATTGCCTTCCTTATAATCATAACTAAATTGAGCTCTACACAAGACTGGCATTTTCCGCTACCTTCCATCTCCAGCAAGAAACTAGAAGTAGGCAGTCGTTGGCAACTACTAAAGGATATCCGTGAAACGCAATAGAAGCGCAGGAATATTGTAGAGCTATGCCTTCTGTAAGATTCAATAGTTTCTTTTAATGAATCAGAATTGTGACATTACAGGGACCTTGTACGGGATTCTTTCCAGAGTGTTGGCATACAAGACACAAAGGAAAAAGTCAGCCATCTTGAAATATTTTATGCTGTATATTAAACAAAAAAAAATATTGTGAAAATAAAGCTAAAGAAATTGGGGCAAATGCATCCACTCAGTCAAAAGTTATGGACCAAACAAAATTATTCTGATTCTTGCAAGTGTTGGGCTCTAAAATCTCAAGCCTACCCATGGGCATTAACATGAAGGATCTGCCACGGCGGCGCACGCAAAATCATTACATCCCCTAAGCTCCATGTTTCGGGTATATAAATCAATATAATAATCATCTTCTTCTCTCACCTTGAGGTCTCTGTAGACCACGTCCCGCGAGTGCAGATACTTCAGTGCAGAGACGATCTCAGCGCCGTAGAACCGTGCACGGTCTTCCGTGAACACCCGCTCACGTGACAAATGGAAGAAAAGCTGGAAGCGGTAGCAAACAAGAGTGAAGACAGTGTAGTCCAGGCCAGTGAGACAAGGCCAAGTTGGTTCACAAGGAATGAGCAGTGTGATACATACAACATACTAAACAGATGTTTATATAGCACTAAACAGATGTTTATATAGCGCCAAAATCGCAGCCGAAGCTGCCTCAAGGCCCTTCACAAAAGTGATTTCGTTTTTAGATTTCGGTTTAAGAAATATAGCAGCTGTTTACCTAACTACCTATATATTAATATAATATTTGTATTTTTTAATAATCTTTCTTCCCTCAAGATAGGATTTAAAATTGTCTGGCTCTGTGGCGCAGTCGGTAGGACACCCTCATCCAGCACATGTATGGTGCCTGCGATTTACTTCACAGGGAGCGTCCGGAGTTCTCTCCTCGCTGACCTTTCTGTGACGTCTTCCCCCGATCACATCCCACTTTCAAGAATCCAGTTCATTTTGTGTGTGTGTGTGTCTGTGTGTGTGTAATGAAAGATATTTTCCAATTGTATATGGGTGCCATTATGACTGCATAAAATCCATGTATGGACCCCAGAAAGAACAGCAAAAAAGCTGGTACTGAACACTCTTACAGCAAGAATAAGTGTATATATACTATTTTTGCTTGATGAAGGTAGTTTAGTTCACAGGAGAAGTCTGAATCGCCTAATATATATTGATCTGCAAACAAACTGATGCTTAATAGAAACCTGACGTGAAGCGATTCATGCTCACCTCTCCTCCATTGGCGTACTCCATCACAAAGCAAAGTCGGTCATTTGTTTGAAAAGCGTATTTCAGTGTCTGTGGAAGGAGCAACAATACACTTGACATTTTGAATATTACACATTCAAACAAAAGACCTCAATATAATAATGTAGAATATCACACTCACCACGGAACAAAATGATTTATACAAGTCATTTAAAAAAAAAAAAAAGCCCACCGAGTCAGCTCACATTAGAACAGTCAATGTTCCTGTTGTGGAAAGGTGACTTGTAGAGTCACGCCTCCATTGTCCTGATTGGCTACAAGGTGTGACATCATCGAATGTCACACCTGTAGCCACCTGTAAATCAGTGATGCTTCCTCATGTGTGGGTGTTCAGCCATGTTTCCTGCTTAGCTCATAGCTTAGCTTGCCGATACCCGGCTAATGTCCAGTATAGCTTAATAAATTAACCCTCTAGACATATTCCTGTGTGAATAGTGGTCATTTCCTCTACGTGGACACCTTATCTAAGCTGCCATTACAGTTCCCCAAAAATGAGAATCAAATTTTAAATGTTTTTAAAAATAAATTCCCCAGCATTTTTTCCAGCTAAATAATAACAATAATGTTAAAGGGGAAGAGACATGAAAAACGTTTTTTAGACTTGCTGTATTTTAATTGTGCGAATGATTAATTTTGGCCATGAAAACATCTAATCAGACTGTTTCCTGGTTGTTATACACTATTTGCATAAAGAGGACATTCGGGAGCACGCGTCCCGACTGGTGTTGGCGCGCCACCCTAAACCTAACAGCTATCCTCGCCCTACCCAGAGCGACCGCAAGGAGAGAGCGCGGGGGAGTGCGAATGCCGGCGCACAGCAGTATGTCGCTCACTCTCTCCCCTTGCGCAGTTCCAGTCCACGACTAGGAATGTTTGCCGGTGGATCGGACACATCCTTTAAACGCTATAAGTATCCGATCTAAATAGGTGGAAGGGAAGGCGCATGCTGGCAGAGACTCGTGGAGCTAAAATAATTACATTATAGATATTAATAATAATATCGACCCCAGCGTTATTAATTCTTCACAAACAGAGAGGGGGAGATATCGTTCTTATAAACGAGAGCTCCGAAAGCCGCTCTCACTCTCGGTGGTGCTCGGATATGCCCTGTGATGCCTGATATGCCCTGTGATGCTGCTGCTCCACCACCAACAGTGGTGGTGGAGCAGCAGCAGTGGACGAGCAGTTTGCGGACAAAACATCCAAGCATCTTCTTCGAAATGTAATAATTGCAAATTTAACGTAGAAAATTTGATTCTTTTGTTAATTTATTATTTATCGATTTTAGCCCCAAACGTGGCTATTACAAATTGTTGGAAGATATTCTGAGCTTATAAAATGTTATTGTTTTTTTTATATATGTCAAAAATCCCATTTATGACAATTTCATACACAATGGCGCCCCTTACACTTTAAGACCGGATTAACAACATATCGACTCCAAGTGATTGTGATGACTACATTGTACCTCTAGAGGGCAGTCTAATCGCGCTTATGAACATGAAAGCGCTCACGGGTAGGAATAAAGTCTTGGTACGCCTGCTGAGCAGCTGTTCTTAGGCATTGTTTGAGCTTACCGTGAGGAAGGGATGTCTGGTGTTCTGCAGCACTCTGCTCTCAGTCACTGTGTGCGCCACCTCGTCCTGAACACAGCAAAATACACATAGATTGTGCTGGCTCTGTGGCGTAGTCGCCAAGACACCGCCACACTCCGCACACGCGCCTGTGTCATAGGCTATGTATACATGGAAACGACAACGCTGGAAAACGTGCATCTGCGTTCCATCTGCGATAATGAGTCCGTTATGTGTCACGGGGGGAGACATGGCGTAAAAGTGCACCGTTTCAAATCAGATAGCTATAAAGAGGGCTCCATGTGATTTGATTATTGAAATAGATAGAGCAACGTTCACTTTCCAACCGCTCGGGCAAATCAATGCACTGGTTTATCACCGCGCCGCAATGCACGGTGAAGATGTATAGCTGCATGTGACAAGATAGGCGTGGAAATATAGATCACTAACAAATCATATACTGTAAATAGGTTTAAAATTAATATTCACCTGAGCCCGCCGCATTGATGTGATAAGAGGTCCTGTGTTTCGGCGTGGAGTCATTCAACTGATCGTTTTATCGAAGGATGTAGGCAATAATAATAATAATAATAATAATAATAATAACAATAATAATAATTAGTATTAACTAAAGAGGGGAAGAGAGAATGAGAGAGACTTGCCAATAGGTCCCGATAGAGGATAGGCCCCAGCATATCTTTTAAAATTATAACTGTTGAATCTGACAGTAGAGTTCCAACATTCAAAAGGTTTTGGTAAGGCAAAAATCGTACCTCCAAGCTTGTATGTGTGTGTGCATGCGTGTGTGAATAAATACTCAGAAAAATTAACTGGGAGCTGGAAACGGCCTTGTGCATGCAGGCACTCCCAATGTCTATGTGTGAAACCTCACCAGAGGTTGGCACGTTAATAATAATAATACTACAAGAAATAAAATGATGCAATACAGTATGATTTCTATATTTCTGATGTCGATTTCAACCATTCAAAAAGATTTGCTAAACATCGTACCACTGAGCAGTATTCTGCATAATAATAATAATAATGATTATTAAATAAGGAGAAAAGTGAGAAAGAGAGAGGGGCCCACAGACACGCACACAGGGAGACGAGAAGGGCAGAGCGCCGTCGCTTTTTCGCTCGCTGGTGCCTTGTCCGACAAAACACACTTCAGCATTTTCAACTGTTTCTACGGCAACGAAAGGTTGGAGCGTTTTCAAAATATCCACTCAGGAGGGCGTTATCGTTTCCTCCGACAGCATGTCCCCTGAAAACGCCGTTGCCATGGAATCGATAGCCACATCTGTTGAAATGTTCTGCGTTTATTTAGCGTTGTTGTCGCCATGTTAACAGGCTCTTCACACGGGCAGCGTTGAGAGTAATCCTACCCTCTCCGAGCTTTCTGCAATGACTTCCCACGAACCTGCTCGTCCAATTTTCAAAAATAACTCTAAGAAGAAAATACCTCTTATGGCAAAAAAAGTATACACACACACAAACACACACACATACATATATTGCATACATATATACAATAATATAATTATATAATTAAATATTCCAACTATAATTCAAATATTCCAACT
>OMKY01210235.1:0-11560 GCA_900302395.1 Bregmaceros cantori | reverse complement strand
CAAGATTCCCGAGCAGTCTCTTTGACTCATTTCTCTCTCAAAGCAGTTCCTTTCCATCTCACTTTCTCCCTGTCCCTTACATCCCCTCTTGTGTGTGAGAGAGAGGGAGAGAGAGAGGGAAAGAGAGAGAGAGAAAGAGAGAGAGAGAGAGAGAGAGAAAGAGAGAGAGAGAGAGAGAGAGAGAGAGAGAGTTGGTGAGAGAGAAAGGGGGCGAGAGTGTGTGTGTGAGAGAGAGAGAAAGAAGAGAGGGAGAGATAGAGAGAGGGGGGAGTGTGAGAGAGAAAGAGGGGGGGGGGAGTGAGCGTGTGGGGGTGTGTGAGAGAATTATGCACACATATGGGGTAGTGTACTTGTCGAAGTGTACACGTTCGTGGCGAGGTTAGTTAGGGAGAAGAATGTGTTTTGCTTTGGGGCAATGGGAAGTCCATTCAATCAAATGAGACTGGAGTCAATTGAGCCGAGTAATCTACAGTGTCCCGGTCACGCAGGGACATACTGGCCAAATGACTCTGGACTTTAAAGAGAAAAACTTGTTTTGTAAAAGAAAAGGCGGCATCAGCGCACCGGAGGTTCGTAATTCACAACACGAATGCTGTTTAGAAAAATATCATCAGCTAACGCTAGCAGCAAGGGCTCCGAACCGGTTCAAGGAACGAAAACGAAAACCGGAAACAAACGGAAATGTAATGGAATTTTACAAGGAGCGGAAACGGAAACGAAAAAAGATGTATTCAAATGTTCCGGAACAGAAACGGAACATTATGAAATCCACAAAACCGGTTAAAAACGGTTTTTTTTCCTGTTCTCGTTATATTTTAACATATCCTATACCTAGGAAACTATTTCCGTCCACTTTCACTGTCAGTTATCAAGCCCCATGTATCTGGGGCTCCCTCTTGTGGACAGACGAGGAAGCGAATGTAATGGTGTTTTAAACACGGTTTTCACGCTGATACAGTTGCACTGAAGTTTGAAAGTCCACCAAATATAATTTGTATGAACTATATAAAAAATGTAATATTTCACAAAATTAGGAACTTTAAGAACGAACAAAATGTTTGTGCTCCGAACCGGTTCAGGACCGATATTTTGGTGGCGGAACGGTTTCCGAGAACGAAAACGTTAAAGATAGGCCTGCATGATCTCTTCAGAACGGAACGTTTGAAAAATAATTTTGTTTTCAAGCCCTGCTTGTGGATACACAGGTTCCTGGCGGACAGGAGTAAAATATTATTGGGATGAGTTTCATCATCCCCACGGTCTACCAACACGGGTTCTGCATTCTGTCACACAGTCGACTTCAGGAAGAAGTCACCAGCACAAAGACCCCTAACCACCCTCAGGAAACAGTATAACAATAACTATTATTACTTAATAGAATAGTAAGTAACTGAAGAAAACAACTTGTGCTATAAGGAAGATAGATAGCGAGGGAGGAGGTAGAGAGAAAGGAGGTTGAGAGAGAGGGGGGGGAGGTGAAAAGAGAGAAGGATGCCAAATTCGACTAAATTGCGATGGCTTGCTGCCTAGTGCGTGCCGCGTGGTTTGTTAGTGTCCGTCTCTTTACTTGTAGTCTGCCCCCCCCACCATACCCTTTCCCCAGCCAAAAGTCAATGTCTCTTCCTCCAAGGAGTTCTCACATTGACAACAAACTGGTCTTAGGTAATTGAAAATGTATATATTTTTATGTTTTGGCTGAATTCAGCAACTGTTCATACTCCCCTCTCCTATTGTACCACACACAGACAGTGAGAGAGACAGAGAGAGAGAGAGAGACAGGGAGACAGAGAGAGAGAGACAGAGAGAGAGAGACAGAGACAGAGAGAGAGAGAGACAGAGACAGAGAAGCAGAGGGAGGTGAGATGGGGATGAGGTAGAAGTAGAGAGAGTGTGAAATGGGAAGAAAGTGGGATGGGAAAGAGACAGGCGAGGAGGTATAGAGCGATGGAGAGAGAGGGAGGGCGAATGGAGAAGCTAGAGAGACAGTTCTGCATCAGGACTGAAAAATGTTTGAGTCAGCACGGCCAAAGCTGTAATTACGCAGAGGGACTGCTGAGACCGACAAGAAACCAAACCAGACAGATGGACGCAAACCATGACAGAATGTTAGGAGTTCCAGTCGGTTTCTGCTCTGGTCTAATAAAATGGATGTTGATCGCAGTGATCAGAGGCAAGTCGGAACAATGCCATCATTTTTTATAAATAAATGATGTTGACTCATTTGCTTCTAATTATTACTAATAAGTTATATTAATTCGTAGAGGTGTCTAAACATTATAGGAAGGACCTTGTGCCATTGTAAAAAGCTGAGCTAGAACCGACTGCCAATAGCCTGCTTTATATGGGCCATGATCGTTCGTTGGCTTCAAGTCATGTTATATTTTCCCCGACGTTCCCCTAATTTACACGTTTCATGTGGTGAGCCTATTTGGTGAAGCCACGCTTTTATTTAGTGGAGAGGAGTATGCTGAATGTTGACAATTTATGTTGGGCTTTTGCTGCCGCCTGGTGGCGACTATATTTACTGCCCCATTGGTAAAACACCGTGCCGTCACCTCGACTGCTAAATATTGCTATATCCCCGAAAACAAAGCTAAAACATTTAAGGCAAATCCATGGACCACACCAAAAAATCTTCAAAGTGTTGGCCTCCAAAATCTAATCATCAGTTACTTAACCTGCCCTTGAGCATTAGCACACCGAATCGCAATAGCATTAGAAAAACATGTCAATCGAGGTCAAAGGTATTTTCAGACAAAAAAACGCCAAGCAGCAACTAAAGTAGGCTAGCAAGATACTAAACACATTGCACTGACTTCAACACAAGCCAAGAGGGTGCTTGGAAACTATGGGCAGTAGCCAGCAATCACTAAGTGCCCATGAGAGGAAATTGATTTCTACAACT
Organism: Bregmaceros cantori; assembly: GCA_900302395.1. Classification (NCBI taxonomy): domain Eukaryota; kingdom Metazoa; phylum Chordata; class Actinopteri; order Gadiformes; family Bregmacerotidae; genus Bregmaceros; species Bregmaceros cantori. The sequence goes on along the minus strand of OMKY01210235.1, from coordinate 8,655 downwards.
GTAGAAGTGCTTTTCCTCAGGTTGAGGGATGAGATATCCTCCTGTGATGATTCAGTCAGGAAGTTGAATTATGTTAAAACGTCCTCAAAAAAGGGCAGTTTTTGACATACTCCTGCGAAAATGAAATTATATGCATGACGTCCAAAGTATGACTCACTTGTTCACTCACAGCACAGCAGGGCTATTCAACTGGCTGCCCGCGAGCCAAATCCGGCCCGCCAATCAATTGAACTGCTGCTGTCTGCCACTATTTGTTACAAAAAAGAAAGCACAATTTTTGCATGTCATTGAACCCATTTTAATGGGAAGTATGCTAATTTAAATTAAATTTATGAAAATGTCGTTTCACGTCGTGTCAAGTTGTACAAATAGGCCAGAGGTTACTGACAGGGTGGAGGGTTTGGGGGGGATTCATGTACTTGGATTCATTCAAGTACATGCGTCCCGCTGTCCGCGAGTCAAAAGTTATCAACCAACTTCAACAATGAAAATAATTTAGAGAATGATAGAATTTGTTGCATGGTACAAATTGTTTGGCAGGCCGAGTTTTATTTATGAATTATGTTTCCTTTGTAAGATATGGGTCCATATTCCATAAGCTTGTGTTAAAGTTTTAACCTACGAAATGTACAATAACACAAGATTAAATATCTAGATCAAACACTAAATGCATTTGCATAAATTATATTATAAATACTGCTGTTGCATTTGGCCAAATCAATTAATTGAAACAAAAAACTCACAAATGGCGGTTAAGGAAACATTAAAAGATTAAGGAATAGTTTCAAATTTGTTTATTTTTTTGTACATTCACTGCTTACAGGTGTACTCAAAAAAACAAAATTAAAAAAAGGCAAACCTTTCCAAAAGGAACTTGTTAAAATGATTTTAAAAAAAAAAAAATTACAAAAAATATATACTGCAGTGTCCAGCCCTGGCAATCCATGACGACGCAGTGGTGAGGTGGATCGACAAGGATGGAAGAAGAAGAGATTTGACAATTAAAAAAAAAAAAATTAAAAGCAAAATTTAAAAATGCGTCAGTGTCTTGTGTTGGCTCTTCAGCGGAACACTGGGTTTGCTTCAACTGCCAGGAAACGCTCCCGTACAGCTGCACACGCGCCGTATCGCTCACACACACGCACGCACAGTTTGAAAGACAGAACCTCCTCTCCGGCACTCCCGTAGTCCAGGTGGCGCGCGACTAATCCGCCTACGTCACACGTTTCGCCCGGGGGGTGCTAAAACATAAAAAACACTGGTGTCTGGTTCCACAGGCAGAGTGAGGCATCGAGGAAAACTACCATAACTTGCTTTCTCCCTCATCCAATGAGGCACACAATTGTCTCACGTGGGGTTAAAAACAATAAAATGACAAAAAAGGACAAATCAACAAAATATATAAAATGCCGGATTTCCCCCCTGCTGTGGCGCAGTCACACTACTCAATTGGTCCTAGTGTTGGGTCTTAGTGTGACTCGAAGAAAAACAAAACGGGAAAAGAATTGGGGTCCATCGGGCGACCAGGGCGGCAGAATCCCTAACGGCGCCGCTCCCGCTGGTTACTTCGGCTACGGGAACGTCTGCTGCGGGAACGGCGGTTACGTCCTCCGCCTCCCCCGGAGTTTCCGATGTTGTTGCTGCTGTTGACCGGCCGCCGTGGCCCGTCCCGCCGCTTGCCAGCGTCCCTTTCCCTGTCCCGTCCTTTGTCTCGCTCTGCCTCTCTGTCCTTGTCGCCCTCCGCCCGGGCCGCCGCCCGCTCCTTGCGCTGTTGCTCGTCGTCTTTGCGCTGCTGCTCTTCTTCCTTCTTGCGGCGCTCCTCAGCAGCCAGCTCTCTTTCCTTACGCCGGGCCTCGCGCTCCGCCTGCTTCTGTGCATACTGGACACATGCAACATACTTCCTCAAAACCTCACATGATGACATTCCAAGTTTCGAACAAACGTCAAACTTTTTTTTAAAAAAGTGCAGCTTTGATCTTGAAATTCGTAAAAACGCAAGGTCAATCGTTTCGTCTTGCTCTGACACATGTCCCCCAGAGTTGGACGATATCACGAATACATCGTCAATCATCTTTGCCGATGGTTTCACCCACCTCACAGGTGTTGAGAGCGTTTGCACATGGGTGGGGGTAGAGGAGGGTATGTCGTTCACTACACCTTCAAACAGCGGGGCGAATATACATCCGTTTGGAAGTGAAATCATATTCAGTTCCGAGAATGATATGTCCATTTAGTTTAGTGTACTCATGAATAAAATATCGTCGCAAATGTCTGTCAGTTTGATGGTAATCAAGAGCGACTGACAAAATTGTGTGTAAAATATGTCCAGATGCAAGAGTCATAAATGTCCGTATTGGAGTATTTTGTTTCTTTTACTTGTATAATGGTCCGATAGTTGTCAACAGCGATTGCCTTCAAATACACATGTAAAGCATGCCAGTCATTTTTGTAGTCGCGTACAGAGAGTATCCAAATGCACGCCGCATTCCACGGCAGGGAGGCACCGCCCACGCTACCCACATCACGCAGGATGTGAGGTGCGTGTAGATGGCGAGACGTGTGGGGGACGGGGTGTGCTGAAAATGCATGGTGGTGGTGGGGGGTTGAGAGGTCTGATTAAGCATAAGCGACCGTGCGTTTGTTTTAAACATTCATGTGAGCAATTGCATGAGTTTGTGTGCGTGTCCATGTCAGAGGAAGGGAGATAAAAGAGCCATGCACCCTGTGAATTACTCACTGCACACAGCATGCGGGTACTCCCATTCCCTCACATGGCTAGGGCAAGGGTCGGACCAGGCAGGGGGCTTTTCAGCCCCATGAGTTCTATTCCCAAGCCAACTTCGAAAATAGATCAACGGCGGGAAATTGTGTGCCGCGCGACTGGACTCGCATGACGCATCGCCGATGACTAAAAGCAACGTCACAAGTTGATGAAACTGGCCGATCACACAGTGCACATAAATTATTTAAATCGCAACTATGCTGAAAATGATAAATATGCAGGTTGAATTGTAAGATTTCCAATGAAGACTAGAATGAAGACTTTACACTAGGGCTGCAAAGATTAATCAATTACTAATCGATTATGAAATCAATCGACAACTAATGCAATAATCGCCAAGGAATTGAATCGTTATTGTCCGTAGATTTTTGCTGACTCCACCCCCAATTGGTCTTCAAAAATTTGATATTACTTCATAATTTAGGATAATCCAAAATGTGATCAATAATTATTCAACATTATTGATTAAAAAAATATGGATCATAGCGAAAATAATAGGGTAAAAATGTATTGTAATTAGTTTGTGTTACATTGTAACTAAATTGTTGTACATTTGTTGGCTATAGTGAACCAAAATTGACTACATTTCAAGTTGACAATAGTTTTGCCGCTGTGATTATTTAAGGGGTTTTTGAAAGGAAAATTATCAAACCGATTAGTCGATTAACCGGTTCAATAATCGACGATTATCAAAATAATCGTTAGTCGTAGCCCTACTATGCACACCCCCAACTAGGAATAGCGCCCCCTGGTGGTGAGCGAGGGTGAAGCATGTTGACTGACCGTCTCCTCTGTGAGGGGCAGCCAGTAGATACAAGGCGTCGTCTTGGTCTTCTGGAACAGGTCGTCTAGCAGCTTGGCTGGAGACTCCTCAGCTTCTGAACAGATGGAACAACCTTCAGTCTGTGTCAGGGCTTAAAAACTAAATTATTTTTTAAAAGTTCCATTCCGAACGGTTCAGGCAGGCCTATGTTTAACGTTTTCGTTCCGCCACCAAAATATCGGTCCTGAACCGGTTCGGAACGCAAAAATTGTGTTCGTTCTTAAAGTTCCTTAAATTATGCAATATTAAGTTTAGATATAGTTTTACAAAAAAATATTTGGTGGACTTTCAAACTTCCGTGTAACTGTATTAACGCCATTACATTCACTTCCTTGTCTGTCCACAAGATGGAGCCCCAGATGCATAGGACTTGACTGCTGACAGAGAAAGTTGGATGGATGCACAACTGGAAACAGTCACCCAGACATAGGATATGTTCAAATATATAGAGAACAGAAAGGTTTTTAACCGGTTTTGTAGACTTCATAATGTTCCGTTTCTGTTCCGGAACAGTTGAAGAAATCTTTTTTTCGTTTCCGTTTCCGCTCCTCATAAAATTCTGTTCGTTTCCGTTTTCGTTCCTTGAACCGGTTTGGAGCCCTGGTCTGTGTCCATAACTACTTGGTGCTGGTAACAACAAGCCGACCTAAGTTCATACCAAGTTTAGTATCATGAGACACGGTAGAAGTTATAGATTATTATGTTTCAAGTTATTTTTTGGGGTGCACACGCCGTTTTTCATTCTTTATTGAGAGAGATAGTGACGGGATTAAATCGGAAAGTGAAATGAAGAGTCAGTGGGGGGACATTGCAGAAAAGCCGGACAGGGGATTTGAACCCGTGGCACTGCTCGACCTATGGTCTGGGGGACGCGCTCTCAAAACACATTATTTATGTGTGTCTTGCATGTATACGTTTTTTTCTTCTTTTTTAAAAAAAAATGAATCCCCGCTGTGGTGTATGCGTGACTGAGAGGTCATTGTAACGTGCTGTGAGTACCGCTAAGAGTTACAGTGCCACACAAGTCCAGATCTTTCTTTTTTTTTCTAATTCAAATTGAACAAGGCCGTGATTAGAGGAATTACACATGTACGTATGCTTCCATGCGATTATCTGAAATAATATAGGAGTTTTTAATCCTATATCGAGGGAAAAATGACACCCCACTAACCTTTTTTGACATTTTTTGGTTCCTTGCTCTTCTCTCGCTCCTTGTGGCGTCGTTCCCGGGAACGCGAGCGGCGCTGTGCGTTCTTGTCACCGGACTGGGCCTTGTCACGGCCCTTGTCTTTGTGCGGCAGGTCCCGGTCTCTGTCCGACTGCAGGTCGCGATCCCGCATGAGAGGCGGCAGGCCGAACTCTGGCCACAGGCGCCGGGGACCGCTGGGCTGGTCGTCGGCGCCGGGACGGCCACCGGGCCCTAACGCCTTGTGGAAGTCCAGCTGATGGAGAACAAGTTTCAACATTCGGTCATATGAACCATGGCCAAGGTACCGCAACGACCATAAACAATTTAGGGTTCGAGATCACTAGACATTAAAAACAGAGGCTTGACTCTCTGCCGACTCTGATCATCAATGCAAAAATAATTGAAGCACAGCCTATGATGAAAATCATTCATTAAAAGCTGAAACTGAACACTTTGATAGCAGTGAAGAGCTCTATGAATGGCAGTTTGGACATTTGTTTTTAGACTTTTTTTCAGTGCTGGAAGTCAAACCATGTAACGTCACACATTGACCCTGGGGTGTCAACAGCCGTGGCTGACGCGGAGGTTGGGAGCTGGGGCCTTTACATCGGGGGGGGGCCTTGGTTTCTTGATCTCTCTCTGGCTCTAGTCGCAAAGTGTGGCACTATTGCTGGATGCCCCAGGGGAAACCAATACTAATGATATATCATATATTCTGCTATAAGGAGCTGTGACAGTACTTCTCCAGGCGCTCACCTCGTCTTGCTGACAGAAGTCGACACTGAGCACCTTGGGGTTACTCTGAGGCCACTTCACCCCATGAAGAGCGGCCCTGGTGGCTACTGCCTCATCTGTGGAAGAGTACTGCAGGAGAGACGGAGTGGAATTAAACTATAGACAAGAAACCATGACGTTTGCTCATATGAATACACAGACATTAAACAAGTGATTGAATTTTGGTGCATTTCTGTCGCCAATAAGTAACATAACAGCAAACCTGCGCCAAGGCCATGGGGTCACTGATGCCAAAACATGTAGATGCTATTTATGTTACTTATAGACTACAGAAATGCACCAATATGTAATCACTTGATCCATTTCCAACTGTATTTCATCCAGATCCGTGAACAACGCGGCCGAAAACAACATCTACTTGGCGCAGCCAATAAAACAGTACATGTGGTGCAACGCTAGATGCGACTGATTTGTGCTGCTCTGGAGTATGAAGATATTCTTATTAAGTCGTATATGTGACAATGATTATTATTTATTTCATTTTTTTATGTTTTTGCTCCAAGTTTTATTTATTAGGGTTAGCGGAAACAGGTGAAGATTGGGGGGCAGACATGCGGGAAATACGTTGGTGGCGAGATTCGAACCACCGACTCACCGTGCCATTGAGGCATGTGTGTGCTTTCCAGCGCTCTGCCCAACCAACTATTTTTTAAGGTTTTCTTTTTTTCTTTTCAAGCTTTATTTGGGTTACAGGAAATAGGTGAAGATGGGCAGAAATGTGGGCAATACATTGGTTGTGGAAAACAATACCATTGAGCATGTGTGCTTTGCAGAGCTCTGTCTAACTGTGTTCAAACCAAACGCGAACTGGGTGAACGCGCGCAGCATTTTATTTTTATAGCGGCATGTGTTGAGCGCCAGCAGCAAAACCGCGCAAGCGGCGAAATTTAAGTTTCCCACTCTCCAGCTCGTAGGCGGCACATGTGGCTCGCAGCAGCAAGTGCCTTTCCATTGTCAGTGAAAGGAGGGAATATGTGAAACGAGTAGTGAGTAAAATTAATTTGTGCGTAGATATAAACATTTTTCCTTTTCTGTCAAAAAGGGAGACGACCACGCGTGTACAGACACACACACACACACACTATAGCAGGCGAACATTAGAGGCGAACATTACGTACTGACACACGGGTTCCCGATGAATTTGCTCCTCCCAGATTATATTCCTCTCCCCGCACTTTTAAACTCTCTCAACTTTTAAAGCTTCTCCACCTTTCTCCTTCTCCGCTTCCCACTGCATAGACGCTTGTTGTGCATGTAATCTCTTCCGTGGCACTCTCTATTCGCTTGCCACACACACACACACACACACACACACACAGAATCGGGATTATTTCCCGTGACCGGCCGCTAGCCTCGCTGTGCGCTGGCTCTTCATTCCCATCCTCCCGATTCCCAAGGACCGGGCGATGATATGCTGCGTTCCATTTACTTTCCGAGTCAGCGTTTTGAAGGCTATGCAGGGACATGGCTCTTCCAAGATATTACCAATACACTCCCTGTTTAATAATTCTGAAACGTAAGTTGTTTAGGGTTACTGGTACTACCGATGGAAAAATAATGGTCTGTAAGGGCATACTCACAGTGACGTAGCAGTGAGACTTTATCCGGTCGATCCAGAAGCCCTCAGCTACCAGAGTTCCCGTCCGGCCCAGGAGCTCTTTGAGCTGGCCCAGAGTGAAGGGTCGAACCTGGAAGGACACGCCATTTTTACCAGTAATAACCTACATCTCGGTACAATAGACTAGGCAATAACAATCTCTACGACGAACCAAACACGTCATGATATAAAAGGCCCAGAGCAGTGAGCGAATTCCAAAGGATTGTTTGGAGTGATCCGCTGGTCCCATACTGTGAGTAATTTAGTTTGAGCAACATTTTTAAGATTTCAGTAGCTGAAGGTCACATAGGGAATAGCAAATCCAAGTTGGCAATGCCACGACAAGCACAACACTCAGTGGCAAGTAGGTTGTGGTGACTATGTCGGTAACAACCAGAGACAATGGTAACTACACCACCCTGATAGTATAGCTCAGTGTCATGTTATTATATTTCTATGTTTTTAGATAGATTGGTGTACAAAACGTTTGTATTGCAATGTTTTCAATGTTTCTATGATCTATGTGCAGCTGGGTCTGACAGAAATGCAATTTCACCTGTGCTGCATGGCAACAAGCAAAAAATAAATTACATCGTCACATTTAGAGCTGCAACTAACGATTATTTTAATTGATTAATCGCCCATTTTTACTGACAATCAATCTGCTTTCCGACCCATTCGTACCATTTCCAGCTTTATTAAGAATGATCTGGAAACGTTGAACAATATCTATTCAACACATTTCAGTGGAGTACGGACCAAACAAGAAAACGTGGGCTACTTGGGTCATTTGAAAAGCAGGCCTTGAGCAACAGCTTACCAGGTTGCAGACGTGCACAATGTTGGAGACCTTGCCGCGGGGCGGAGAGGGCTGACGGGAAGTTCTCACGGGGTCGTCGATGGTGATGCTCACCCCTGACCCTCTTTGTTGGTTGACGGCACGCCGCGCTACGGGATCTGTGCTGGGGGTCACTGCCAGGTCGGAGCACGACACACAATTAGGCGGGGGTTTCGTGCACCCTTACCAATGATCGTGTATAAATAAGTATAATGACTTTTCCCATGATCTTGGCCGAGCAGCATTTTTAAATACTATGCCACTACCGAGGTCCTTACCATACCCACATTCAAATAGAAAGCAGAGACAAATTTCATGTTGTACGTGTTGTTCCATGTACACACTGCAAACATAATAAAAAAAAAAAAATGACGGTTGGAAATTGCAATTAAAAAGAGCAAACGACCCTTGGCTGCTAGACGTTCTGGGCAGGTTTGGAATCATCACAGTTCAGTTTATCATTGTTATTTTACACATTTTTTGCTGACACCATCAACTATTGGTTTACACAAATGTGATATTACTTGATAATTTCTGAAAATCCAGAATATGAGTAATAAATATTCAACATTATTGATGAAAAAAGATGAATATGAAGAAAACTATCAAAAGATTAACGTAACAAATTATT
>OMKY01210227.1:0-16760 GCA_900302395.1 Bregmaceros cantori | reverse complement strand
AAAATGTTACAAAACTACAAGTTTATTCTTGCTTCCAGGTGTGTTGGTGAGAGTTCCACAGCCGGAGTAGCGTTTAGGTTTAGCTTCAGTGTTTGTGTAGCACATTGCACCGTCTCTGATGTCCGTTCTGAGTGTGAGTGTCTGGGTGTGTGTTTGTGTGTCCGGGTAAGTGCGTACGTGTCTGAGTTGTGTGTTGTTGCATCTCATTTTCTGCCTTTCTTCCCTCTGTGGTCTGCTTGGGGTTTGCTGGACGTCGTCTTGGCAGTGGTTGTCCGTTCCTGAAAATTGTGAAATATATTAAAATACTTGCTTGTGGCTGATGTATGGTACATACTATTGTATTGGTGCGATTCATTTAGGAATCAATTAAACCCAGAGATGGCAAGTAATGAAGTACAAATACTGTACTTAAGTATTTTTTTCATGTATCTGTAATTTTAGAAGTACTTTTTTTCTCTGATGACTTGTTACTTGTACTGAGTAGATTTTTAACAGAAATATCTGTACTTCTACTCCTTACTTTTCGAAACAGGCTCGTTACTTTTTTTGCGCACCGATGGTAGGTGGTAGTGATATGAATCGTGTGAATGAGCCAGTAGGGGGTGGTAATGTCAACAGATGTTAATTGGGATTTATGAACCTAAAGTGAAGTAAGTTAGGCTAGGTTTTTAACAATGTATTCAAATATTCAAACATTGTAAAACTGGCATTGAAATTGACATTTCACTTTTATTACTTTGTACTTTATACTTTAAAACAATACTTTTGAGTATATTTTAGAGCCTGTTCTTTTTACTTTCAAAAATACTTTTTGAATATGTTTCTGAGCTGTACTTTTTACTCTACTCGAGTAGACATTTGGATCAGTACTTTGTAGTCATACTCAAGTTGTTTTTTCACAAATGTATTTTACTCTTACTCAAGTAAGAAATTTGGGCACTTTTGTCATCTCTGATTAAACCATGATACAGCTTGCTTTAGACTCTAGTGACTCAGTACATTCTTTAATTCCCGTAAAAAAAAAAACAATAATAAAATCAATCACCCACTTACACCCTCTTCTTGTTACATCATCACTGCATACACGTGTCTGCCCAGTGTAAAACAAAATGACACTCTTTTCATTCCAGGGGGGAACTGAAGAAACGGTGCAGCCGAGGTGGGGGTCAAAGAAACCAAGGTTGTGGCAGGGCAGGTAGTGCGGCAGTTCCAGGTTGTAGGGGCAGGTACAAGGAGTGCAGGTACAGGAACTTCAGGTAGGGGGAGTGCTGTTCACTGATCAAGTGAATATCAGCATTGCTGCTGTTCTTTTAAAAAATGCTCTATTTAACAACCTGTAACTCAAGTAACTGTAAACTAAATGTTTTCTTTTTTCTAAAATAATAGATTTGTATCTTTATTTCAAGATGATTACCTGAAGCAAAGAGTATCTTCTAAGGTTGGCACAACTGCTTGTATGAAGTAATCCTACTTGCTGAGAACTGTTCTTGAAAGTAACTCGTCAAGTTAAGTAGTTGAATTAATAGCTATTTTATTTTAAACGTAACCAGGCTAATTGTTTAAATCATTTTCAGTTACTTTTCATTATATTTCAGAAGCTGCTGAGTGCCACCCCCACCCCCCCGCCAAAAAATAATGTGGAGTGCTAAGTAACTTGATAATAACTAGTGCATTAGTGTAACCTAGTTACTTGACTGCTATGATGTCTGCCATCTTTGAGCAAAGAAATTGCTCTGCTGCAGCTAAAATTATGTGCTATATACCAACAATAAAGATACAAATCTCATTTTTATGTCGAGAAGGTTGCATTCTTGAGTTACATGGCAATAAATAGAGAAATAGAGAGGTGACGCCGGCTGCAAGACCCAAGCTCAGGTGTTACCTCAAACGCTAGCATAAACGCTAGCTAGCGTTCAAGCACTTCCCAGCTGAGTGCCAGAACACATGCTAGCATCTATGCGAGTTTAGATGCTAGCTAGTATCCAAGCACTGGCCTGCCGACCGCTTGCCTGTGGTAGCTGAACTAGCTTAGATGCTAGCAAAGTCACTAGCTAGTGTTCAAGCACTGGCCAGCCAAGTCATCCAACACCAGCTAGCATCTATGCTAGCTTAGACGCTAGCTAGTGTTCAAGCGCTGGTCTGCCGAGTGCTTGCCTGTGTACCTGAACTTGGTGTGCCCTCAGTGTTTAACCCTCCACGGACTGCCGGTGTTCAACGACTCAACGCCCCTCCTCACCCCCACCTGGAGCAGGGAGGGCATGACACCCGTCAGCCACACGTTTTAAGGTTACCGAGCACAGCCTGTGCGTGAGTGCCGTCAAACAGCTGCTTGACACCAGGGACTCACCTCGTGAACAGCATCACTTTATCTGTTGTTGGGTTGTGTCTGTGTGTATGTCGTATCCAATATCAAACTTACAATCAGAGGCTATAGACGAGTTTACCCGTGAAATACAGGGGGCTGGCATTTTTTCCCGCCGGGATGAAACACACTTCCGGTGCCTTGTTGATGCTAATGCCAACTCTGGTACTTGACCGAGGCTCGAGCACACAAAACATACAAAACGCACGCCAATTAAAAATCCGACCACTAGGTGTCGTCTGTGACCGGTTACACATTACACCACTCGCTCCGTTCATAATTTTGTATAAATATTGATGAAATACAGTCAAAATCCGACTTAAAGTTACTCACCGAGTGGTCACATGTTCTTCTGGACCAATAGGATGGCTGCTTCTACTAGTTATTACAAAAGGAACAAGTTGCACTGATTATTAAATCATGCGTTTGTAGGTCACAGATCCGCACGAGAGCATTTGGGTGTTGAATAGCACCCCACAAGTTACCCCCATCCGTTTTAAATAACCCTGTAGGTGTGTGTTCCCAGCGAATAGAAATGTTGAAAAAATGTTGCAAACTAATTCGAACTAAATGACATGACGTTCAGACACCGGAAGTACACCCCGAACTCGTCTATAGCATCAATCATTGGTCCTCCAACCTCACACTGGCTTATTGGATAGCTTTTACGGAATATTCAGGGGAGTGCTGGGGCTGGGGCTGGCTCTCGCGCAGTCGGTTACAGCGCTGCATGCAACCCCATTAAGTCATGTGCCTGTAGCTTAGTCTCAGCTGAGCGCACGCAGCTGTCGTGAGATCGCTTCCCCTCACTGACATAGGCATGCTGTAGGTTTGCTTGCCTGCTCATCCCCCTTCACACTAACCCTGTAAATAAAAAATGGAAAATTGTGCTTATGCCCAAAAATGAATAATATTTCAACTTCAAATTGAAAATTCATACTGAGTAAATACATATGACTTTTCCCTGTGTACTTACTCTGGCGCACAGCAGTACTTTTATTAGCATAGCTTAACAGGACCAAACGAAAGTGAAGATGGAACCTACTTATTCACTTTAAATTATATTAAACATTATTCCACTTGTTTCTTAGCTCAGTCACCTGAAAAATGAATGAATTGCATTTACATGAAATCATTATTATGGACATTAATTATATATCATTGGTGGAAAGTAAATTACATTTACTCACGTTACAGTAATTAATTACCTTTTATGAGCAATTTGGAATTTTCTGAGTAGTTTTTGAAATGTAATTTTTACTTTTACTCAAGTAGTAGTACCTTTAACTCATTACATTTGAGTACACTCACGTTACTGATTACAAAACATTGGTGGATGGTGAACATTTTTCACCAGGATTTCTTTAAAAATATTCTTCACTATTGCTAGTATGCAACTCTAAAACAAACAAACTGGGTGTAACATAGCTTAATGTAAAAAAAAAAAGTTCTGGTGGAGGTCTGCATTCTTGGAGGGCATTTCTAATTAAAAGCTGTAATTTGAACATTGATAAAAATTTTAACAAAATGCTGAATTTGATTCATGACTTATGCTTTTTTGCATTAAATAATTGAAAGTAAACTTTATTCATTTTACTCATTACATTTTAAATGAAGTAATTTTGTACTTTTCCTTGAGTACATTTTGAGATGGGTAAATTTACTTTTACTCTGAGTAAAATTTAAGTAAAGTAAATATACTTTTACTCAATTACAATTTTTCAGTACTCATTCCACCTCTGATCATTATAGACTTGCTGTAAACCAATCCACTGGGTCGGGCCATTTCATGTGTCCCAAACAACATGATGGATTCAACGTAGGCTTATTGTCCACAGCCTAGAGGTGAAGTTGCGGATGACTTTATGATAAATATGTACACTCACCTTCCTCGCAATCACCTTCCCCTGATCGTCTCCATACTGATCATCTGAGGAGTCCTGTTTCTCCTCTCTCTGTGGATAAACACAGCAAAATATGCAAGTGAGTGAAAGAGAGAGAGAGAGAGAAAAAGTGCGGGAGGGATCAGGCCGATAGAATTAAAGAAAAAGAGTAAAGAAAGAGAGTGAGAGATAAGGGAGGGAAGGAAGGAGAGAGAGATACAGAGAGATAGAGAGACGGAAGTAAGAAAGCGAGCTAGAGGAGCAAAAGGCATTTAGGGAGCCTTGGCCATAAATCTCAGTTCTAATAAAATGATTAAGGATGCTTATAACGTCCATGTGTTGCACCAAACCTCTCAACACATCTCTCCAAAATAGCAGCAGCTCATGAGAAGCGAGATGTGGGTGTTAACGTTGCTGTTACTCATCTGGGATGTGAGATTAGTTTGTTTACATGTTTTTTGTTTCAACCAGTTTGTCCTCAGAAAAGTCACAACACTCACCAGCGAATAACCAGCAACGGCCGACAGGGTTAGGCTCTGTTGAGTGCAGTGGGAACAGAATGATGGGCTCAATATGACTGAAGGAACTCCATTTGAAAAAGAAATATAGGAGTTTCATGTTTCCACCGTGCACGTGGCTGCATCTTGCCCTTTCATGTCATTCGGATTATGTGGAAAGTCTAACCTCTTTCTGTCAGGGGCTATACTTTTTCAATTGTATGAATTTTCCAGGCTCGCAAGTAGACAGAAACCTCATGAAAGAGCTGACTCTTAAGAAAAATCATAATCTTGAAATGTTACAGCTCACACTTTTCCTTGATAGATAGTATTTTCTCGACTACTGCCGAGCTAAGTTCAATGCTCTTTATCTTGCTGGATCCCAGTTAATTTAATAAAGATGTATTCCCTTACGTCTTATGGTCTACTGTGTAAAAAAAGTTATCGTTCCCTTTCTGATGCTCCAGAGGTTTTATACAATAGAAGCAATAAAATATTACTTGGGTTCTTTAATAAATTAGACAAGGCCCCACAAATTGTTGTCCTGTGGATGTGGTAGAAAAAAATTGCACATTCCTCTAACTCAAAGCACTGCTTCCAACCATCAAAACTAGCTGTTCTGATCGGTTGGGGATTCCATGACTGGCAAAAAAAGCATAGATTTGATCGATGATTTGATGAAACAAACTGGTTTCATCATTTCTAGAAATGTATTTATATGTGTAATTCACAATCATACATATATATTTACTATATATGTGGAGTTAAAAATTATAATACATATATTAGGGATGCTCATAATCAAACACTTGTCTTTTACAGATGACGGCTGTCGGAGAGAGGGAGAGAGCATGAGAAAGAGGGAGAGGGAGAAAGAAAGAGATGGAGAGAGAAATCGACCAGGAAGAGAATATTTTTCTTCGAGATCCAGATCAGGAAAATATCTAATCTGGTAGGTAGGTAAGCTATGTGACCCATCAAATGTAGTATAAAACTCATGTTAGACGTCATTTGAGCATCCCTAACATATATGTATGTTTGTAAATGATATCAGGCACGCAGGCAAGGCAGGGAGTCCCTTCTTCTCCTCAGGCAGTGGGGCCGTAGTAGTAGTCCCGACGTCCCATAAGGCGACAGACCAATACTCCGGCAGGCAAGGTTCTGAAGGTCCAACGCAGTCATTGGAGTGTCACAGAGACAGCAACCACTTGAGGCGTCTTCATAAGCCTAATGCAGCGTGTCTAAACCCTCACTTTTCCTTTTCCTTAAAGGACAACGCAACTGAGGATTTGTACTGGAATAAGTTATCATTCCTTGATCTCATCAAATAGTTTATAGATACTTATCTTGCTTCTGTACATCCCCTTACTCTGGCGCACATCAGTATAGATTGTGAGCATTGCTTAGCCCCACGGACGCAAACGGGCGTGAAGATAGAAGGAAGTACAAGTCACGTTTGATTCTCTATGACCAGACTTCAGTCACATAACAACACATATACCTGATTTAAATTGGAAAAATATAGAATTGTGAATGGGATTAGTTGCTTCTAACTTCACCGCCTTTTGGCTCCATAGGGATAAGCTATGGTGAAAAAAGCAGCACTGCACGTAGAGTGAGTGCACGCATGGAGCTAAAATAATTAAAAATTCTCAGTGGCGTTTACCTTTAACTCATTTACTGCCAAAGACAGTTAGGTAAACAGGTAGAAACAATTATTATTATTATTATTTTAAATGATTTTTCCAGCCCATTTTTTCCAAGCTTTATTTATTAGGGTTTAGTGGAAACAGGTGAAGATGGGTGGTAACATGCGGAAAATACGTCGGTGGTGGGATTCAAACCACCGACTCACCGCGCCATTAAGGCATATGCGTGCTTTCCAGTACATTGCCTAACCGACTGAGCTACTGGGCAGCACTCCTATGTGTGCTTTTGACGGGTCTTCAAAAAACCCTGGCACTGGGACGTGCCAATTTTGACCGGTCTGGCACTGAATGAGTTAACTCTCCTTAAACCTATTGTGAAGGATAATGGACGTGGATCTTTGTTCCTCCTATATATTCTGCTTCTGATCTCCGGTGATAATTTGTTGGATACTGGATCTTCAGAACCTTGCCTGGCGGTCTATTGGAATGTCGCCGTATTAGAATGTCGGCTGAATGCGTGGACTCCGTGGGCAGCAGCCAGCGGCAGGCCGGTCGACACGGCAACCTGACCTGGGCCCGCCCCGTCTCCTGCTGCCAGTGGTGTAGCCCCGCCTCCTGCTGAGAGAGCAGCCAGGAGTAGCCCATGTCACACACCGCTGTCTGCAGGGCCTCCTGGGCCACGGTCCTCGTCCCCGGCGAAGACAGCACCCCACTCAGCCTGGAGCCCCTCGACGCGCTGCTCCACCCTGCTGGACCGCTGCCCGCGTCCCGCTCGCAGGAGAGGTAGGGCTGGAAGGCCCCACCCACTCTGTCATGGGGATAGGACAAGAAGGCACGGAGGCAGAAAGGGCAGGGTGGGGAGAGGGACACATACACACGTACGAGCAAAGACAAGACAAAAAAAAACACAAACATGATTAACAAGTGGTTACACAGAAAAAAAATCAAACATTAAATCAATTAAAAAAATAATTGGTGTTATCGATCAAATTTGTTTTAATTGAAGCAATACATGAATAATTTATTTAGTCTTTTTTGAAGCTATTTTTTGGGTACAAGCACCGTTTTTTCATTCTTTTATTGGGAGAGATAGTGAGAGGATTAAATCGGAAACTGGGATGAAGAGTCGGGGGGAGACATTGCAGAAAAGCCAGAGACGTTATGCGCTGCTCAGCGTGTGGCCTGGGGGATGCGCTCTCTAACCACCACGCCCCCCCCCCCCCAAATTTAATTTATTTTTATTGAAGTTCAACATGAATTCAATTATGTACATTCTTTCAATGAAAAAATAGATGTAATCGATTACAGCAATTTTAAAAAATGTATTCTCAGTCTACCTAGCAATTCTCCTATTTGAATGTACTATAGTTTCTGCTATTAGAATTCCAGTCAGTGAGCTGAGTCTCCAGTTTACAGATATACAGCTTCCCTAAAATTATACTGCTACTAGAATGCTATTTTTGCTTTTATTGCTTTTCGGATCGCTTCTCCTCGGACAGTTTACATCGCAGCGGAAAATTCAAAACTGTGTTAGGTTCGGCTTGGCTGGACTCGTATTGCTATTACTTTTATAAGCCGGATCTCCGGCGGTTTTGCGGAAAACCGGGACAAAAATCCCCTAGGGATAGAATGGGGGAGAAATACACGAGGTTTCAAAGTACACATACTAAATTCACAGGGGTGGTAGACAGACCACACCCCAAAAGCTATTGAAAAAATGAAGCCGACCAGGCGTGGCCAGACAAAACACAATGGATTTGAAATGATCCCATACAGTTGAAAAGACCCCACACATAGACATTAACCTGGCATGGCCAGACCCAACACATAAACGTTAACCTGGCATGGCCAGACCCAACACATAGGCGTTAGCATGCGGTATTCACAACCATGCAATTTCTCAGAATTGCACTTCTAGTTATTAGTTAACTTTGATAGTAAACTGGTTGGTAATGCACCGTACCTGTCTCCATTGTGCTCTACGGCCGTGCTGAGTCCAGACAGTTCACACAGCTGTGCATACGCCTGCTGCCCTGTAATGACAGAGAAGCTCTCCGATGAAAGCCGCCCTCCGCCGCTTCCTCCCCGCGCCGTCATCACTCCTCCTACTCCTCCCGCCGATGACCTCTGACCTCCCAGCTGTCCGTTGAGGTTAACCTTGGGCACAGCGCCGCTGGCCCTCACCTTGTCCCGCGCCGCCGTGTCGGCACCGCCGGCGGGACCTCCCGAACCTCCCTCGTCCTCCTCCTCTTCCTCCTCTTCTTCCTCCTCCAGCTCCATGATGGAGCCGCTGGCCCCGCTGGCCCCACTGCTGGGTCGGCCCAGGCTGTAAGGCAGCGACAGGGTGCCGCCTTCCGAGTCGTCGCCGCCACGGCTACTGCCCAGGGAAGAGTCCTCCACCGTCACCAGCGAGGGGCTGATGCCGGCAGGCCACACCTCCAGCAGTGTGTCCTCCTCGGTGGTGGCCATGGGAGCGCACTCCATACTGACGGCCTGGCGCCAGTAGGGCTCGGAGCCCAGCGGGGAGGGCAGCGAGTACTGCATGGAGGCCGGGGACAGCATCAGCTCTTCCTGGGCGAGCCCGTAGCCTGGACAGGGGGAAAAGGAAAGGCAAACAGCAAGGGGTGGGGCAGCCAGCAGCAAAAAAGAGGGGTGGGGATAAACTGAATGGGCTGGAGTGACATTAAGGCCACTTGTCTGCATTTAAGCTGCTTAACAACCGCCTACCCAGCCTCCTTCTTTAATTTTATGATTTTTTTGGGTTATGTTTCATGCTTGACCTGTTCTTCGCCTCACACTGACGTCGCAATAACCCGGGGTAAAGACTCAACCATGTTTAGAGAGGACCTGAGGAGAACTTGGGTTGTTATTTTTTGGATTTTAATCGGCACTCAATTAAATATATTATGCACCACCCAAATACAAAAGCAGAGGAGACTCAAGAAAACCTGAAAACAAGCTGTGTTTAATATACGGATCAGAGTCCGAATCTGTGAGGTAGTTCAAAGATTATTGAAGGAGGGTTTTCTGGGAGACTGTAACATGGTGCAGAATTATAGTGGAGAATCGTTGTTACCCACGGCATGACATATTATCTGATCTAAAAAGTAGTTGCAGTGGAAGGAACAATTTAGGAGGTTGTTAATAGCTAAAGCACTGTAAATGTAGAGCCTATTCTCCCATTGGTAGCTCTTCCTTTCTCATTCATATTTTGACATTGATATGCGTGTTGCTTTTCTTTCTAAACCAACAAAATGTAATTTCCCCTTGGGTAGTTATAAACTATCTTTCCTCCGGCCCATTCAGTGTTGAACCAACCGGGCGAGCATGGAGCTATAAGCAAGTCGAGGTAATTGCAAGACTACAGGGTACCTGAGTATAAATGGGGTCACCATTTGGGCACGCAGTGATGTCACAATACTGTCATTTAGCAGAACTTAGGGAATATATCTTACGTGCGTTTTCAATGGATATCAAAAGCTCAAGAATTTCCACTTAAGTAGACACTATGCTTGTTGGCTGGGGCCAATCTACCTAGTGGTGTGAATCAATGTCAAAATTATTTGACTGCGTCGTACGTACCACGCCTGTTGGGTGTCAGTGAAAATTAAATATTTTGACGTTGTGTCGCTTGGCTGACCGACACGTCCATATGCACTTGTTTGGACAGTATTGGTCGGTACACATTTTTGCTTTTAAATAAGAGCCTATGTTCTCGTGGTCCATCTGATCTGATCTACAATGTGCTTCGGTCCGACTGAGTTCTGACCAACAGTCTAGTGACTGATACCGCTGGTGTTCAAATGGAACAATTCACCGCTACTCTGGTACCACTGTAGTCCTACAGTTTACCCTGAACTCTGTCTGGGGTGCATTGTTCCTTTCACCAAAAACAGCGACCTCAGCCAGCCAGTAGGGATAGCTCAGGTCATGCCCTGTCTGCAGTGCCAAACATATACGAAGGTGAGTTAGTCCGAAAGACATCTGTAGATACGGTTATTCTAAATAGCCTCTAAGCTGAAAAGAAACTCATATTTTTTTTAGTGAAAGTCTTTATTCTTAAAAATGTTTAGAGAAAAACATTTCCCCTGATACATTTGATGAATAAGTCAAATGAGTCAGGAGAAATACAGATCATTGTAGAAATGATGACATAATTCACCCTATCTGTATTGAAAGTGCATGGCACAGTTGGGAAGGGGACTGTTTTGGATGACTTTTTTATAAAAAACAAATTTGTTTGAAATGATTTCAATATTATACATGACTCCTCTCCAAGCCCGATTCTTCCAGATCTTTCCATGTTCGGTGGTGATCAAAGTACACATTGTTATTCCAAATTCAAGAGTGAACCATAAATGTCACTGTATTTAATACCAAAAATACCTTCCAAAAGATGTATGGATTTTTTTTTTTTTTAATAATAGAATCTTTTTTTTCTATTAACTTTGATGACCACAGAAATACAGAATTAGGGGAAGCAGAATTTCTGGAGAATGTATGGTCTGAGTTATATAAGTTGATGAGAAGAAGAGACAGAGCAAGTAATTAATCTGAGGACATTCTGATTATGCTTTCACCTTCAGGTCATTCAGGCAACTCTTAACCAAAGAAGCATAGACATATTTTCAACTTTCCCATAATATCGCCGGAAAATTATAACCACATGTGAAACATGAAGTTATTTCCCTGCCATTCATAATTCAAACTATAGGTTACCTTAGAAGGCAGGACATGGCCTCTCCAATACATCACCTGAAAATATCAGCCCATACTCAAGTACCATGGGTAAGCACAGAAGCGTTAAACCCATATCCTCAGAATAACTAGCCAAACTATTATATTGATCCCCATGTGATTGGTTATAAAGTTGACTCTGTGGGGTGATCAAATCGGTCACTACGAGTCTAGTCATAGATGAATGGTCATTCGCATTGCTCATTCATTTAAATGACAGGAATATGTTTTGGTTGCGATTCTGCGGCCTTCTTCGCGAGTGGCGTCCTTAGTCCTGTCATTCTAATGAATGAGTAATATATAAGTCTAGTTATAGTCGAGTCAAAGTCATATCATCCATAGCTCTGTTGTAATTTGAGACTTAGCCTTTAACATTTCGAAACACATTATCAGCAATTGATTGTAAAACATTAAATATAGTAGATTAACATGTGTTTATCTTTTCCTGATCGAGATAGTTCAGATCAGCTGTTAATAATTTGACTATACCATAGAAGTTGGCCGTCACACACAAATGTCCTGAGATAAAGCCAAGATATATATATATATATATATATATATATATATATATATATATACAGAGAGTAACAATGCAAAAGGCAAAGTACAGTACAATGGAAGGAGAAGGGGAAGGTTGAAAGACTGGATATTGTGTCCGAGGCCTCACACACTGCACCATATTATGTTTTATATTATGAGAATTTTGTTAAATGAAGTTACATCAAATTAAAAACAAATCAAAGTAATGTCGTCGTAATTTTCATGACATTTAAATATGAAAATCAAATGAGAAGATTATTCTCTACAATATGATTACATAGTCAGGAATTTTATGACCAGAAAGAAAAAAATATGAATAATTTCATACTAAAACACATTTTCAAGCAATCCACACGTCTGTAGATGAGTCCTCCTGTCATATTCAAACATTTCAAAGATGTACAGGACTATAGCTGACAACTAAGAAAGTTTAAAGATCTAGTATTTAAATGGTGGATATGATGGGGGGCGTGAGATGGAGTTAGAACAGAACAGGGCTGGGATGGCCTCCCCTCCTCACTCCTTGTCAGTGGTCCAAGTGCACGTCAACACAAAAACCACAGTAACGTTAACACACAACACACAAACACACACGGTTTGGTGTCAAAACACAGGCACACAATGTGAAGCACTGACGATAACATCAAAACACACGGGCACACACACACACACACAAACGCATAACACACACACCAGTAGTGGCTGGTTTATGAGACGGGATCTGCTGTATTATGTTTTGATAACTAGGCTTAGTGACGCACAAATGTATACCAAGACCTTGTTTAACTTTGGAAGTTGAATCAATTTGGTACAAGTTCATTCAAGTTCATAGTAGTTAGTGCTGGGGTAAAAGATCAACACATATAAATACATATTATTTTTTATGTCTTGCTTTTCATTTAATTTTGTTTCTAGAACAAGAAATATGAATAAAGTTAATAATACATTTTGATATTATTTAAAGTTATGAATAAGGTTAGGTTAATGAGATACGCGTGTATTTATACTCTTGCACTTTTGTAGTCAATTAATATTCTGTTATCAAGAAGGGCCTACTATATTGAAAAAAAAAACAAATAGATATTTAATATTACATACATTATTATTACTATAACATTATATTGTATATCGTATCTGGTTTGTTGAAAACTATATTGTGTGAACAAACAATAACAGAAATTTGTGTGAAAAAACAGGTTTCTAATTATTTTAATATTACAATATTGTGAACATATACATTCAACACTTCCATTGCAGTACGGAGAATCAGCATTCATTGACATGCATTTCAATATAGCACAAGTTTCAATTCAATCGTTAGCATAGCATAGTAAGCTACAGCTCCCGATTAGCCTCTGCTGGAGATATCTTCACAAGAATCCTGCGGATTTCCACATTGATTAAACTCAGCAGAATTATGTTGTATTTAAAAAATTTGAGAATTAATGATAATTAAAATGTTCTGGCTCTGGCTCTGTGATGCAGAGGGTTAGACCCCTGCACACGTCCCCCCACACCAACGCTGTCAATAAAAAATGGAAAGATGGCACATGTGCCAAAAAAAACCAACCTCGTAATCAGGGCTTGAAAACGAAATTATTTTTAAGATCTTCCGTTCCAAACGGTTCAGGCAAGATTTTCATTCTTGGAACCGCTCCACCCCCAAAATATTGGTCCTGAACTGGTTCGGAACAGAAACACTTCGTTCGCTCTTAAAGTTCCTTATATTGTGGAATGTTAAGTTTAGATATAGTTTTTATACAAAATATATTTGGTGGACTTTCAGCTTGCAACTGTATTAATGCCATTACATTCGCTTCCTCGTCTGTCCACAAGATGCAGCCCCAGATGCATGGGGCTTGTCGACTGACAATGAAACTGGACGGAAATAGTCTCCCAGACATAGGATATGCTAAAATATATAGAGAACGAAAAAAAACAACAGTTTTTGTAACCAGTTTTATGGATATCATAATCCAGAACATTTGAAGAAATCTTTTTTCCGTCTGTGTTTCCGCTCCTCGTGAAATTCTGTTGAATTCTGCTCGTTTTCGGTTTCGTTCCTTGAACCGGTTCGGAGCCCTGCTTGTAATACTTGTAATGTAGCATGTTTAATATCCACTTTATGTACAATTTAATTTCATTTAGTTGTCAATTAACATATTTATTATCATGTAGCTTTTTTATCCAAGAGAATCACTAACCAATGTTCCAGAAAATAATTTTCCACTACCATTAGCCATTTTGTGTCGATCAATGTGACTGAAATTCTAGCTGAGGGCCGGTTAGTGGAACTGCCCTGATCCGGCACAAAAGACACAAAATAGGATACGTTGCCACCACTGGTGCACATGCAAACAGAGTCTGAGCAGGGTCACAAGGGTACACTGTGAGTACAGGTCGTTCAGGAGGACAGACGCCACCCAGTGTAAACAGAGAGATTCCTCCTCGCCTGGGTAATATCACCAGCTACACACATGATTGGCATCAAGTTACAGTGTGCACCCCACACGCCGAGGGAGACAACTGTAATCTTAAAGCACAAGTTTCTGTTTTTCTCAGAATGCAACCTGGGAGTAAATACTGCCATTTACTCACCCTGTGCAGACTGGAGTTGTTTGGAGCCTGGTCGACCAAGTTCCTTGTAGCCATAAACTACCCATAAACTAAATCACAGACAGTGCTTTTTTTGGTAGTGATTCCAATATAGGATTTTGATTACAAATCACGTCTTTTATTTCTATTCCCAATCACCCAGCCAGGCTGGGGCGAAAATGCCAAGGCCAATTTTCAGATTTGTAGTCCTAGTCCACACTGTTATAGAATTACTGACATGAGTTGTATTACCCCGGCGAACCTTCCAGGATGCTATTTTTTATTAAATTGCAGAAGGTGAGCAAATGGTGGTGTTGAATTCCAGAAATAAGGTCCATTTGGTAAGAAAAAAACATAAACAATCCTTTAATTGAGCCACACAATAGATTAAAAATGTTCCACACCACGGTGTCAGCACATGTATGTCAACATGTATATATTGCATACATTTTTTGATTAAGAAGGGTGATCATTACAAGTTATTATAGCGGAAAGCACCCAGAGAAATTAGTGTTTTGGAGGGAATTTTATATTTTGCATATACTACTACCTATATCAAGAGATAACTACACAAACTATAAGTAAACATTGCATCAAAATGGCACAGATGTAATGGACCTAATAGCTCTAAACCACAATTATATTCAAAGTTTTGGAACCAGTGATTTCACAGAGAATTGGTTGATTGGATGATCAATAAATTGCTGGTAAAAATTACTGATTGATGACACTAGGGCATTTTGGTTACAATAATCAGAAGAATGGTTAGTTATTATTTGATATATTTATGGATTTTTATTCATTGTGTTATTCATCAGGTTATGACGGGGAACCCCTTAGCAAAGCAATTGGACAGGTACAAGCCTCGGGAAGAACATGATTTTCACACAATGAAAATCACCCAGTAGCGTACCCCAGCATCCCATGCACCATCCATGTTACCCCACTGATAAAAAGAAAAGAAGTAATTTCCAAATGTCTAGAATGCAAAAAAAAAAACACATCCTGAAACACCACCCGTTTCCTTTTTCTGCCCAGTGGCGCAACAATCTCTCACAGACACACTTTGTGCGCGAAGGCAGCAATTGATGTTGCGTTGTGTTGTTTACGCCGAGTTCCTCGACACACAATCCCAACTGCACAGCAAATGACTAGATCCACCATCGACACACGTAGAGAAACCCCACCGACATGTGCAGTAAGTGAGGTTAAAAAAAATGCACACTGAAAGCATGCCATGCACAAGCAGCAGAGAGTACAGAAGGACAGTGTGGTTACAGAACCCAACGTTCATATTTCCAAGGTCTGAACAATGAATTCCAACGTGTCTAAATCCCAATATGGCTGAGTGAGAATTGTGAGCAGACAAATGCGATAAAATGTTTTCTGCAGGAAATACAGATTCCGGTTTGCACAGAAAGATTAATGTGGCATGCTGTTTCAAACAAGGAATCGTGTATTTCAATTTCCAAATATACTCATATGTAACTGCGTTATTTATATAAAATATTTTACATAGCATGGTGTTAGGGACTCATGTAGGAGCTGAGTCCCTGGTAATGTGTGGTTACAGTGGAAACTGAGAAACACACTGTTCAGACCGAACCAAACCAAACCATACGCTCACATGGGGTGTTGTGGTTGAGCACGAAATCCCAGACCGCAGGTTCATAGCGCTGTCATGCTAGACTCTGAAGATCTTCCAAATAGGCAACATAACATGTATAAAGAAACCTTAAGTTAGCCTTATTGTCAAGGACAGTAAAAGGGCTTAGACAATATATATCAATAATAACGTATGCTGTGATATCTCAAAATATCGCCAATATCAGGATGATTGTCATCGACAATGTAAATGTCATGACTGGGCTTTAGGCTCTTTGGCTCCTCGTTTTCAACTGTTTAAAAAATCTAAAATCTGTGCTGCCCAGTAGCTCAGTCGGTTAGGCAGTGCACTGGAAAGCACACATATGCCTTAATGGTGCGGTGAGCCGGTGGTTCGAATCCATCTTCACCTGTTTCCACTAACCCTAATAAATAAAGCTTGGAAAAAACAGCCTGAATGGGCTGGAAAAAAAAAGTCTCACGTGTGAACTTAATTAAAACAGGGCGTATTAGGATGCCGGCTCAATCCATGGACCCCCTCACATACACACACACACAAAGTATATACAGTAACAGGGAAGGCATGCAGCGTGCACATGCACCAACAAAGTCATGGACAACACTGTGCCGGTGGGCCAGGAGGGAGAGAGGAGGATCCCAGCTGGAGGAAGAAAAGGTGGAGCAAGGAGGAGGACAAGAGGAGGAGGAGCCCCGGGGTCAACATGAGGTCGTATGAGGTCAGAGGTCGGAAGTCAGGAGGAGCTGTGAGGAGCGCGTCGGCACTAAGGCTAGGCAGGAGATACGACACGTTAGAGCAGCAGACGACAGAGCAAACCCACTGGTGGCGTTTCAGTTTCACTTCAACTTTGCTGTCAAAATTGTGTACATATAT
>OMKY01210224.1:0-10674 GCA_900302395.1 Bregmaceros cantori | reverse complement strand
CCCCCCCCCCCCTTCACACTAGCAATCTCAATAAAATGGGGCTTGCAGTGATTGATTGGGAATGTAATTAAAATAAAATAAAAATCACTTTTGTGAATCAATACAAATCACTTAAGCGCCTTGAGGCAGCTTTGGCTGCGATTACTGCGCTATATTAAAAATATGTTGAGTAAACAAAATCTGTATTTTCAATTTGGCCATTCCCTTCTTCTCCCTCATCCTCTGTTAAAGGAGTTCTTATTGACAACTTTAATACCGTCCACAGTGGATGGCTTAGAACAGATCCATCTTGGTAGGGACATGGGCCGCCAGGGTTAGGTCTAGTTAGATCAGGACTAGCTTGGTAGGGACATGGAGCATCAGGGTTAAGTCTAGGTTGGGTCAAGTTAGATCAGTTCTGGCTTGGTAGGGGACATGGGCCATCAGTGCAGTGTTGTACACAAATTTGCTAATTGAACGATAGTTCCTGAACTACTTCGTATTTTAGGCGAACGTGAACGAGACGTTCAATTATGCTTGACGAACGTTTAATTGCGAATGCACTATTTTTAGGTTATTGAACTGAGCTTTTGTATTTTAATTCAGAATTGGATCATTCCTTTTTTCAAAAGCCTTCTGAACAATAACGCCGCAATAAAGCAAAACACACATTCCAAACTCCACCATTTCTATCCACCTCTGAGAATCTAACCCATTCCCCAATCTAACCCAGTGTTAAAAGTTAAATATTGGCTTTTGTTCTGCTTGTATACCGTCAATAATGTTTACAAACTATAGCTGACAGCAACTAAAAAAAAACTAACCAAGAATCAAAAGGCTCATTTTGGGGAACCACATGTTCATAGTTCAAAATGATGACCCATGAACAATGAATGAACATTCATTTTACAAGGACAGGTAGGTTGGGTCTACTTAAATCAGGCAAGGAGCCAAGTTGTTAGTTCATCCTAGAATTTAAAATCTCAATTCTTTCTGTCAAGCGTCTCGAGGCAACTTGAGTTGTGATTTTATTTTGGGGCTCTGCAAAAATGTGCGTAAGAAAGTGACTGTAGAGATGTTGGCAGCAGCAAACATGGACTAGTTTTTTAATAGTATCGTGAATGTGAAAAGTATAAATGATGTATCCGGAAAGAATACAAATAGTAAGTTACAACACAGCAGTGAAAGTTGCCGTAAGGGACTGGCCACCAAGTCAGAATGACAAAAGTTTTCTGCTTAATGAGCTGTCTAATTTTGGAATCCATGAGCTAAACACATATTTACTAACACCTTATGTGAGTCAAAGATCCAATAATCTATACTTTGGTCAGTTAAAGTAGCAAAATGCAATTTATGCTATAATTTATTTATTTTTTTCGGCGCGACCAGTTTTTTTATTAACAGAGATAGTGACAGGATTAAATCGGAAACTGGGATGAATAGTAACCACTCTGCCACTGCGAAGTTATTATTATTTTAAGTTATTACAGCATCAGCGCCGTCTTTATTGGATAGAATTAGTCAAACTGGGTTGAAGAGATCGAGGGGTAAACATCGCAGACAAGCCGATAAGGGGAGGAGAACTTGCGGCACTGCAGATGCTGCGGTAGACACTGCGCCATTAACGTGAATGGGGGTGCGTTTGGTGCGGTGTCCATAACCACTCCGCCAGCGACATCTCAATATGGATGTTTGACATCCAGGGAGTGGGACCTACGGCTGACATGATAAAACATTTTGCTGAACAATAAATTGGCCAAAAAATGACGAGGGAAAGATAATTAGCAGTATATTCTCACTACTTTCAAACAATATAATGCCAAATATGAAGATAAAGATACAACACTGAAAATGCACTGTTTCCAATATCAATAAATGTGTTTATTTTATTTTATTTTTTTATTACAAGGAATTGTAACTGAATTCCATTCAGTTGCTTGTTTTACATGACTGCACACACATGCCTTTGTTTACTTTGTCTTGGTTTTTAGCTTGGTAACCTGCACTACTCTTGCTTCTCAGTTTTGAAAAAAACCCATTTTCCCAGGGCAACAACAAAGTTATTTTTCAGTGAGCACTGTGTTAACATTTGCAAGTGCGTTTAAGCGCCATTGTGCCCATCATTCATTTAAAGGGCGGGAGAGAT
Organism: Bregmaceros cantori; assembly: GCA_900302395.1. Classification (NCBI taxonomy): domain Eukaryota; kingdom Metazoa; phylum Chordata; class Actinopteri; order Gadiformes; family Bregmacerotidae; genus Bregmaceros; species Bregmaceros cantori. The sequence continues at coordinate 8,549 of OMKY01210224.1, read as the reverse complement.
TAGGAAACAAAAAAGAGAAACAAACATTTTTTGATTGCTACCCCAGTACTGCTCCTGATAGCTGTGAATCTGTGCTGTTTAGACGGCCAAATTAATTTTAACATTATCAATGGTAGTGTCAAATTAAAAAAAAATCATTTTGGGGTGCACGCATCAAAATCGTACTCTTAGCATAACATAACTTTGTTGTGCAACTGAGTGTGGTTTGACGAAGTCATTATCCCCATCAGGTATTGTGGGCTTGCTGAGGTCTTAAGAAACTGTTGGAGTAAGCTAAAACTACCATGGAATCACCTTGACAGTGTTGTCTGATAAGCAGACAAAGAAACGGGACTGTGTGCAGTAATTGGCTTTTTATCAGCATCTGCGTAATGGTGACGACGTGCTGTGAAGTTGGCAACTCTGTTGATTGGGGAAATAAAACCCCATAATTCACTTTGGCGAGTAACATGGGGCTATAGCCTGGCATACCAGACCTGACCGGGTGTGCACACCCATCTTCTGAAATGGATTTTCACTAGATGTTACCACACCAATTAAAGCCCTGTGAACTTAGTGCTGTATGTTTTTTTGCTTGATTTCAGATTTAAGTCTGATTCTCTCGGGGGAAATAGCTCAAAATATCAAAATTTATTTTTCATTTAAAAATGTGTAAACTATGTCCCTTTTGGGAATGACGTACAGAGATCTCACTCTTGGGAATGCAATTAATATAAATATAATTTTATAAATATATAGAATTCCATTGTATTAAATATATCCAAGAATTTACAAGACAACCAACAAAAAAAAAACAGTAATTCATTTTCTATAAATTAAACGTAATCTTTGACTCTGATAAGACCATTGCTGTGGGCGGGACCGTTGCATCATTTTTCACGTGTCTTGCATCACTTCCGCCCTGCATTTTAAACTGGTTACTCCCGCCTCCCACTGTGCTGGCCAGACTGCACGACCGTGCAAGCCATTGGTCTGGTTTGCCAGGCTAATCTGGCTACCGGTGTCGGATCACACTGGAATGGAGGATGTTTGTTTTCAGACTTTTGTCAACCCTTAGGTTTTTAAAATTTTTTCTTCCATTTTTCCTGCTTGTTAGAATTAGCAGAGGGACACAATGACCTCACAATGGCCATGTGAGGACTGGGGCTGTCGGCTCCAACTTCGACCTTTTAAAAAAAAGGAACTTTGAAAGTACATTTTTAAAATCGGCTCTTATGTCTCCGGCTCCGAATTCAACCTCCCTGCCGCGAAGACTCGTTATTGCAGCGGAATAAGTACTAAACATTGCATGTCGGTCTATAGTAGGGGTGCAACAGGTCACCGTTGATCCGTTCGGACTAGGATATATTATCCAATAAATAACATTGTTCTCTTCATTACATTTGTAAGTAAATAATATGTAGTTATTGATATTATTCATGTTAAACATTATCTCCATGCACTGACGTTGATTTAATATTTAATGTAAAGTTTTAATAAACAGAAGACAAACTTATGTTTTTTTGTTTTTTTTGTTTTTTCCTGATCCGAGGAACGATCCACACTGTGTTTTGATCCGTTACACCCCTAATCTATAGGCATGCCGCTGTCGGTCAGGGCGTCATTGCCTGGCGTTTGTCTCGCTGCCGTTTCACTCGTTTGAGCCCTGGGTGAAAACCAGTCCTCAAACCTTTCTCTTTTGTTTACCGCAGAAGACTCTTTTTGAATCGCCGACGCAGTCTGCAGGTCTGCCTTGCTTCTTTGAATTTCAATAATAAAAACGTAAACGTAGATTTTCTCATTTAAATGGATTCACATTTCAAATCTGATTTTGAGGAAAGTGACAGCCCTAGTGTGGACATGGCGGTGCTCGACTGCATGTCATGAGATGCCTTTTGATGTAGACCTTTTATGACCTTTGTTCAGTGGCGTTTTATCTAGAATCACCAAAGTATATTTTTCCGTATTTGTATCGGTGAATTTTCCTGCCGATACGGAGGAATCTGCAATATTATTGCAATTACATGCACGGTTAAAATTAGTTTTTTTTTTCCCTAAGACATTACTTTATTTTCCTTCCAACTGTCCCTTACCGCTATATAAAAGCAACATTACATATTGATAACAACCTCAATGAAAACATCACATTTAAATATTCAGTGTGCCATCATCCATATACTTTCCATGAGCCCTGCGTCTAATAAACCTGAGCAAAAGAAGACCAGCAATATGTGGCATCACCTGAAAAAGACTCGCCCTGTTCTAAACGATGCCATGGAGTTGACTACAGCACTAAAAAGTAACTTCTTCCCAACCCCGTTAACAAGCTAGTTGACAATTGACTGACAGCACTTTGTTACAGGTTCTTGCTGTCTTTTACAGTTCTAAAATCGGTTACATTTTAGTTATCGGTATTGTGCCAAAAAACTCATATCTGTGGGTTACTGGTCCATATGTCACAGCAGTACCAGTTTGACTGTGTTGTTGGAGCTAGTGCAGAGGTAGTGGTTTGCTGTCATTTGTGTTATGCAAACTAACAGGCTGCAAATGTGTTTCACCACAGGCCATAGAAGGAAACTGTGATTGGTTTTCAGAATCCTGTTTGTTTGGGAGAGTTGATAAAAGTAGTATATTCTGTCATGTTCGTTTAGGAGAGTTGGTACAGCTAGTATATTCATCAAACTGGATGATGGTGTTTTTGTGATGGAATGGGCCAGCAAGCGGATCTGCTGTCAGGTTTTCTGTGGCACAATTTAAGTGGAATTGTTTGATTTGGGACGTTGGGTGTTAGCTGAATGCACAGATGTGTTGTGTACTATTGTGTTCTGTGTCATGCAACTAGGGGTGTAAATCACTCCTATCATGGCGATACGATTCAGTATCGATGTCCTGACCCAGCGATTTATAATTTTTTCGATACTCAAGAATTCTCCACGTTTCGATACAATATTTTTTTTTTAATTTAACCTGACAGGGGAGTGGAATTACGTCCAGGACCAAATGGATAAAAAAGATTCATACTCTTGCGGACGTATTGATACATTGTATCGTCAGCTGTTTTATCGATATATTGATACAAAATCGATATTATTTACACCCCTACAGGCGTAGATTTCCACTTTCGGTGAAGTCTGTATGACCCACATCCCCTTTACAGCGCAATGTGTTGGTGGCGACAACGCTACCGTCCCTATGGCCGCAGGATGGTCTTCTCTGATCGCTGGTTGTGACCTTTTGCTGTGTCCCAATCCTCAGAAAGAACCTTAAGTCTTAGTGCTTGCCTTGCTTGTGTTTTTTAATTTTAAATGCTAAACTGTGTGGCGTGTCTAGGAATTGTGATCGCCGTCCTAGTCTTATCTCTACCAGTTAGGGCTAGGACGATCATGAAATGTCATGGCACGATAATCTAGGCCCAAAATGGCGCGATGTACAATATGGTGAACGCCTACAACTCCCACCCATAAACATCTTTGTGCTATCAAAGTTCAGTAAAAAAACTGATCCTATGCACCCATCGGCATAATCACAGCCAAAATGCCTCTCAAATAAATGAAAAAACGCACAAGGATCCGATGAATCCTTGACACCTAAGGGTAATAAAAATAGATAGTAATTTGTTAAACATCTAGCTATCAAGTTGTACTCTTCTTTACACAAAACTTCCATGCACAATACAAGTGGAATTATCAAAAGTCAAGTTGGAATGAAGATGAACTAGTTATAAAATGCATTCATTTTGTTGAACATGCTCAGACACTGTTAGAGGAGCTCCCACCAAATATAACAAGATGGTAGCTGTACATGTTGCTACTTTGAGTTCCACTGGTGGGACACTAAAAACTCCAGTTTATTGTATTGTATTCACGTGTTCCACTGTGGACACTTCAAACGCTGCAAGCTTTTCACGAGTGGAGCCTTCAGATGTCTTGTGACCTTAAGCCATCTTCCGGGTCACGTCCAGCTGCATTGCTTGCATTTTCATAAATGATCCATTTCTACCACTCGGTGTGGTCAGCTGACTGCTGCCACTACCACCAGATATGCAGTACGGCCTTGTTGGCACAATCTCTTAGCCTTGCAGTGGGAATGTCAATGAAACGCATGACGTGCAATTCTGTTGTTATAGCTTCTCAGTATTTGGTGAAAATCCTAATATTTTCAACAAATGATGATTGATTCATCATTTTGGCATGAATCGGTTTTGAACCCAGCCCTAATTACTACTGTGGTAGCTGAAGTCTGCATTGTGATTTTTTTTTTTTTTTTATTATTATTATTTTTTTCATTTTTTTGTCCCTCTGTTTAGCACAAGCTGTCAAATGTACAGTAAGGGCCGAACTTGGATTTAATTTTATTTTTTTAGTTTTTCTGGCATCGCCACTGTTTTTCACTCCATTGACAGAATTTGTCGGAAACTGGGTTGGGAACGACCACTAGCTTCCCTTTGCTGTGGCGACGTGTCCCTGCCAATAATTCTATTCTGCCACAATATTAAGTTATGTTGTGTAGTATTGACTACAAAACACTTCAGGTTTATGCTTGTCAGTTGTCACCAATTCAACTCCATTCAGTGGTATCCCTGCTGTTGGTTGTCATTTCTCCAGAATATTTGGACATTACGGTCAGCACCCACAAAATTTTGGAAATAACAATTTCCTGGTGTCATCTGGGGTCACCTGGTGTCTGCTGTAGCTCCCAAATCGCTCCATTTCTCTCGAGCGAGAGACTTGACAGCTCAGCTGGAGTTTTACTGAACATGTTTTATGGTGTCGTCATGTTCTGGTGTAACTTGTACTTTGACCTGTCCTGACGGCCTGGTCATGATGTATACACTGAATCTACCTCAAAACCTACCCTGCAGTGTGCACCGCAGTAGCCAAGTCTGCTAAGATGGTGCACTACAAAGCACCCATATGCCATAAAAGTCATGAGCTCGCTTCCCACACAGACAGCTTTGCAATGTGTCTTTTCCCCCTCTTCTTCACCAATTTCCAGCTAATCCTGAATTAAAAAGCTGAAAGTGGGCCTACTGGGCTGCAAAAAACCCTCATCTATACAGACAAGTTCGGCGGGTAGTTCCGGTTAAATTTCTCGGTGTATCTTTGACTATTTTTCGTCAGGAAAATTGGCCGTTTAATCGATTATGAAAATAATCGTTAGTTGCAGCCCTCGTTAGATATACTAATGGAAGCAGCCAACCTATTTGTCCAGAAGAACATGTGACCAGATTTTTGACTATTTCATCAATACTTATGTGAAACGATGAGCAATGTGGCCATGTGGGGTGGATAATGGATAATTGGTCACAGAGTGAGCTCTAGTAAGCAGACTTTGAACCGGTGTGCGTTTTTGTGTGACAAATTCGGTCACTTCGGTCCACTGCAATGACTTTACACAGGCAGCTACACAGACACTGGAAGTGCGTTTCAGACGGCAGAACAAAATGTCAGCCTCCTGTTTTGGGTGCCTAGTCGTCTATTGGGATCTGAGTCTTCAGTAAAATTGTTTTAAAATGTCTCGGAGGACACGTAAAATACTTGCCGTTACTGCCCATTTCGCATCTGTAAATGCACAAAATGCATGGAATGCATTGCAAGCTGATCAAATCTTGGCAGTGTCTTCCTGACACCCAGCGGTCACATGACCGTGACAGGCTGTTGTTGCAGCTCCCCCCTGCAGACAAAGGGTTCCTGGTTTCCTGTTGGCCTGCAGGCCCGCACGCCTCAGCACATTGACTGGAACATCCTTCCCCTCGCTCCGAGTGCTGAGCAAGGCTCTGTGGAGGAACTGGCAGGATCACGAGGAACTGTCACTTTTAGGAACTCTCTCTTGACCTGCTTAGCTTGCCTCTCTCTAACCGACAGATAGGGCTGTAGAATAAAATCCAATTTTATTTATTATCGATTTTCGATTTCCTGGAGAAAAGACAAAACGCATCAAAACCAATAATTTATAAAAAATAAATTTTGTAATTCTTTTTTTCTTTTTCTTTTTTTAATGCCATGTCCGCCTTTGGAGTAAAGGAGAACCGATTCTACGGCTTGGGGTTAATTCCTTTATATAAGATTATATACTAACCTTTTTCACCAATATAAATGCTACAAACATTCAAGTTAAAATGAAATTCCGATTTGACAATTTCCCTGGTTTTGAAAACCTCTGAGCAAAGTAATCCAATTTCGATTTTAAATCTTTTTTTTTTTTTTCGAACAGCCCTACCCACAGAATAGTTTACACGCAAAAGTGTAGTCCATCTTGTCCCTGATCGTTGTACCCCAAGATGTTCAAGCAACGATAGTTCATGAATGAGTCATTCAATTATGCTTAATGAACTTATAATTGGGAATGCACTCTTTTTGAGTGTATTGAACAGAGCTGTATTTTCATTCAGTATTTGTTCATATCAGATTTGTAAAAACTTTCTGAGCGAAGACCTAGCAATAAAGCAAAAAACACATTCCAAATGGCGTTATTTCTATCCAGTTTCTATCCACCTCTTAGAATCTAACCCAGCCCTTGGTTAGTAATGTTAAAACAAATTGTCTTTTTTTGCTTGTACGCTGACGATAATGTTGACAAAAAACACCAAAGCACTAAAACGTTCATTTTGCGGAACTACCTGTTCATAGTTCAAAATGACGAACTAGTTCATGTTGAAAGTGAACTTGCCTAACACTGCTGACCGTCTTGTTTTTGTGTTTGTATGCCTTTTTTAAATTGTCACTTTTCTTGTCAGCTGGTACATTTTTGTATGAATGTTTTTTTTTCCTCATCTTTTTGACCTGCCCTGGGACTACAGATGAAAATTAGCCGCTGGCCAACATTAACTCATTTCCATGATTCTGTCATGTTGATCAATGTGAAATAAACAGCCTGTGTAGGTCATTGGAGCAGAGCTAAGTGGCCAAATGTGTGGCAGAAAATGCACAGCATTTTATCTGACGAATGGTTAATTACTCACCCCACTTTGCTCATCAGCTGCTGCTGTAGAAGTTGAAACATTGTCAAATGACATAAATTGATTTTTTTTTTTGGGGGGGGGGACCTTATTTTTGTTAGTGATTTATTTTGTTTTTACTTCTTTATGTTCATTTGACATGTGCTTTACACTAGCCTGCTTTGTGGACGAGACAAAAAATCAGATCCTCTACACTGTTTCTGCCGACCAAGCCGGAGCCGCGTTGAGACAGGCTCTCTGCGAGACGCGATGCTTGCTACTCCGTCACTTGTAAGACCTACTGTGTTATGATTGGATAACCTTGTTTTGTTTTTTTGTTTTTTTAATGATGCTCCCCCCACCCCACCACCACACGCCACAGTGGCCACACCCCTTTTCGATCCCATCGACTCTGACCCAAAGTTGTGGACGATTTGTTTGGTTTGTCTTGCCAGGCTAATAATGTGCTGCTGTAGAAGTTGGATAATTTTTTTGGTTATTGCTTTTCTTAGTGATTTATTTTCTAATTCTTGATGCTTATTGGACATGTGCATAGAGCACATGTCCAATAGCCTAGCCTAGCTAGCCTACTTTGTGGACTAGCATTTAGAAATTTGGCTCGTCTGGCCAGTTCATTTCTGGCCTCTGATGTCACTCACAGCTGTGATGTGAGAAGCCAGTATGGCCAAACTGGACTGTTGACCAGCTCGCTCATTTCACCAGAAATGATTCTTTTTTTTAAAGAGCAGAACCACCTCCAACATGCACTTTACTATGTGAATAGTACATTTTTGCATACACATGTGGTGTTCGCGTGACCGAAACGTATTCAGTTCTTTTGAATCACTAGCGAGATAATCTGTTTTAACTTGTAGCTTGAAACCACCATGAATGTAATAAAATATTTTAAACACATTAATAATTTGATTACATTTATCGAGATAAGGGGTTCTATTAGATTACTTTTCATTTACTTGAAATATAAATATAAAAATGTATCTAGGGATGCACCGATACCGTTTTTTTGAAAACCGATACGAGTACTTTAATTTCAGTACTCGCCGATACCGAGTACTACCGATACCGGAAAAAAATGAAAATTTCTTCTACGAGAGGTCTGGCTATGTGTGCACGCCACGCACACAGCGTGAAGGGATTTGTTTGTGAGTGATGGCACTTTCACCACTCTCAATTTTGGATCAAATTGTTCAACGTATTTAAATTATTAAAGTAATTTCAAATCGTTAAATACCCATCCATCTCTGTCAGTGGGTTTTTATTACAATTATCAATGCTATACTTTATTTAGTTGAGAAATTGGCGCATTATTAATGTGATTTGGAAATATTTGCCATTGTTTTTGCACCCAAATCCTCGAAAATAAGTGAACGATTCGTTTCTGAATAACACATCACTTCGTTGGGATTTAGCCGAGAGCGGCAAAAACATGGCTGTCGGGTGTCTTGTCTGACCCCAACTTGTACAGTTGGAACAAGTTTGAAAATAGTTTGTAACGCTTTTCATGTATCGTGTTGGACTACGATCACGCCCCACTACCATCACAACTTCGCTTTAGCTTGTTTAACACGCAATCGGGAGTATCGGGATGGCACTACGGTGTTGTGGTGCCATG
>OMKY01210223.1:0-16681 GCA_900302395.1 Bregmaceros cantori | reverse complement strand
ATGTGTGCCTGTCTGTGTGTATCTCTGTCTTTATGTGTGCATACATTTCTGTAAGTGTGTCTCTCTTTGTATCAGTTCATTTCTGTGCGTGTGTGTGTGTGTGTGTGTGCGTGTCTGCGTGCATGTCTGTGAGTGCATGCCTCATTTCTGTGTGTGTGTGCATGTCTGTGTGAGTGTTTCTCAATGTGTGAACACATTTCTGTGTGTGTGTGTGTGTGAGTGTGTGTGCGCATGAATATGTGTGTATGTGTGTGTGCGCGTGTGTGTACAGGTCTCCACAGTAATGTACAGCTTGATAGAGGTTATTTTTAGTCTTCTCACTCTGTGGGTAGCAATAAAATCTAATGAGATGGAGTCTGCTGCCTGTGATCCAAATCTTGCGTGATGATGTTCCACTGTTCCACAACATTCTCCTGTTAAATCATTTCATACCATTAGATTTCCTCTCATTAAATCAGCTTGTGCACTATCAGCTCCTTGATCAGTTAGCTGCTCTGTTACCCTACAATTTGCCAGAGTGGGCAGCAGGTCGATAAGCTTGGGCCTGCTGTAGGTGGCCTGGCAAGCAGGGCTCCGGTTCAAAGAACGAAAACCGAAAACGAACGGAATTTTGTGGAAATTTACAAGGAGCAGAAACGGAAACGAAAAAAGATTTTGTCAACTGTTCCGGAACAGAAACGGAGCATTATGAAATCCACCAAACCGGTTTAACTTTTTTTTTTTTTCTTCTGTATATATTTTAACATATCCTATGTCTGGGAGACTATTGCTGGTTGTGCATCCATCCAACTTTCACTGTCAGTTATGCATCTGGGGCTCCATCTTGTGGACAGACGAGGAAGCGAATGTAATGGCGATTTAAACACGGTTTTGATGTTAATACAGTTGCACTGAAGTTTGAAAGTCCACCAAATATTTTTTGTTTAAACTATATCTAAACATGCCATTGCACAATATAAGGAACTTTAAGAACAAACTAAATGTTTGCGTTCCAAACCGAACCAACAAATCAGATTGTTGTCCCACGTTCGGGCGATCCTATCAGCGCCCAGTTAAGGCGGGCTTTGTTCGACTCGAGACATGGGCCTCCACGCCACTTGTCAAACCCACTGCGCTGTGATTTGATTGATGCACCTTTTTTAAAACCTGCTTAATCCAGGTCAAATGAGTGGACCATTCATTTGCTCTTGCCATCTCTTGCGGAATTATTCTATAGACGGGGTTACGTACGAACCTTATTGTTGCCTATGCTCAGAGACCGGAAATACCCGCGGAAAGTACACACACACACAGACATAAAAGAAAAAAACGAACAATAAAACATCAAACATATCAGTGTTTTCACTCGTTGGTCAGAGTGGTGTCTCCTTCAGTACTGTTGTACATGGTCCATTTGTCCCATTTCTTTTTGAATGTTGTTCATTATTTAGGCCATTTTGTACTGACATTTCCTCAATTAGTCCACATAAATGTGATATTAATACATCATATTTGAAGATATGAAATATTAAATGGTCATAATTTATGAATATGATTTTTTTTTTAATAAGTTTGTCTCAGAGTAAGTAATGTAATTCTTTACATTACTGTACGTTTAGTTAGTTCGAAAGAACCAAATAAAAAAAAAAACATCCAACCGATTAGTTGACTAATCGTTTCGATAATCGGCAACTAATCGACTATTGAAATAATCGTTGGTTGCAGCCCTAATTCACACCCATCTCATCTGTCCTGCAGACTTTGCAACCAGCCCTCCCTGGCCTTGACCATTCGCATGGTGTCACTCGGCCTGCAACTTGTCCATTCTTGATTATCTTCCCATCGCTTTCTCTGTCTTCCTCTCTTCCTTCCCCATGGCTTGTTTTCGAGAGTCCTTAGAATCATGAGATGTCCTTACCAATTTTGTTTGTGGTTGACTGTGATCTTCATACAGCCCGTTGGCTTGGTTCATTGTGGTTTTCACTGCTTCGTTGGTGACGTGCTCTTCATACGAGATGCCGAGAAGCAGGCCCGGATTAAGGTGGGTCTGGGCCCCGGGGCAAGGAGATTGCAAGGCCCCCCCCCTCCCACTCCGAGCCCATACCAACCCAATCCCTGATTGGCCCTCTGATTACTCCTACGTGGCCTAGGGGCTCCCTGGTTGCTGTACGACATGGCCCAGGGGCCCTCTGGTTCCTATGTCCTGTGGCCGAGGGCCCTCTGACTGCTGTCACTCCCCCCAGCCCATTTCAGTTAACCCTTATAGACTAAAGAAGTACAACTAAAGAGGATCCTAGAATAGAGGGCTCTATCGCAATCAGCATCAACATCGCTATCTGGATTGTTGTTGGGCCCCCCCTGGGCCCCCTGGATCCATGGGCCCCGGGGCGCCAGCCCCACTCGCCCGGTCGGTAATACGGCCGTGCCGAGAAGCCTGTGAAAATAAGTCATCCTGGTGGCCTGAATTGTTCTATCTAGCTTTGTCTTCAGCGTCACAATAAATTCACATTCACCAATACTTAAATGTTTACAGAATAGTCTAATTTGATTTTGTGTACAGTGTACAGTATTGGGTGGATTGCCTTAATGTGGGCCCTTTTTTGCAGCTTCCTAATGGCGATAGGTGGGTTTCCAAAGCTGGAACAGTGAAATGTAGTGTGAACTTGATGTTCGACACATTACCATAGTTTGCTTTTACCATAGTTTCACTGACATTCATTAGTTTAGGGAGGAGCCAGAGCCACTGGATCTCTGGTGTCCCACATTAGGAAAATGTGTGGGTTTTTTTCTGCATTATATTACACTGAACCCTGTTTTTGGTCAGAAATACATCTTTGGCATAAGACATATTTTAAAAATCAATGTTTGCATTAACGGGTGGAGTCACATCTACAACACTACAGCAATCGGTGCCTATTCGTGTGCATCTGTGTGTACATGTGTGTGTGTATGCAACTTTCTGTGGATAAGTGTGCCTGGGTGTGTGGTTGTTTCCGTGTAATGTGCCTGCAGCTTTGTTTGTGTGTTTGGTTGTGTGTCTCTGCGAGGCCGTGCTGTGTATACTTTTGTGACTCGTTGTGTGTTTACTGCTCAGGACCAGCCACGAGGGCATTCACTTACTTAGGGCTACAAGCAACTAGGCCAGTGTGTGCGCATCTGTGTGTGTGTGTTTGCTTGTGTGTTTGTCAGTGTGTGCATGTGTGCCTGTGTGGTCTTGTTCATGCCTGTGGGTGTGTGAATGTGTCATTAACCCCGTTTACATGCAGTTTTATCTTCTACGCATTGGACATGAACGAATCGGATCCATGTTCACTCTGCGTTTGGATCTGATTAAAGCATTTTTTTCAACGACTGCATGCATTGGTGAGAAGAAGAGGTGTTGCCGGTGTAAACATCTGATGATCATTAATGTTGGTACAAAAAAATAGTACTTTTAGTGCTAGTAGCGCGATTGCGATTGACACCACCGGCAAACATGCTCAGCACAAGCCAACTACACTACCCAGCAGCCCCAGCGACCCAGAAGTCTGGGCACGTGACCGCTGTAAGCGCCCAGCGATCTATCAGTGATTAAGTATGATTATGTTACTTATAGGCTACAGAAATGCAGCAAAAATGTAATCAATTGTTCCGTGTGTCATTTTCCAACAATGGTACAACATTTCCTCCAGATCCGTGCACAACTTTTTCAGTTATCTTGGGTACAAACCAACCAACGCGACCAAAAACATAACCTCCTTCGCGGCGCAGGTAATAAATAAATAATATGAATTAATACGAAGAAAATGCACACGGCTCAGTCAACAGAGAGTGAGACGGGTTTCCCTCTCAACCCCGGTTCTGTTTGGACCACCGACAGCTGCACTGTCTACGACCCTCGTTGTCATCAAAACAGCGGCAATCTCGCTCGTCCCCAGGTCTTGCGAGCATCGTCGTAAACAGCTTTCAGCTCCGAGGCACAGCTGCTGAACCGCCAGACGTTTTATCTCCCCTGTTTAAATGCAGTTTTTTCATTTGTTTACGAATAACCAATTTCTAATGAAACACACGCGCAATCCACAAGCACTGTGTTTTAGAAGCAGCTCATTTCCAACCGCTTGCTTCCCTTCATTGAAACCATGACCTTTAATATATTACGAAGAAGTGCTCTCTCATTCCCCCTTTCACAATAACGCTGTCGATAAAAGGAGAAAATGGCTCTTGCGCCAAAGTTCAAAAAAATAAATACATACATTTTTTTAAACTAGAAGCACTGAGAGAGTGCAAACGTCCACCAAGGACATGGGGTCACTGATGCCAAAACATCTAGGCACTATTAGGGACAAGCCATCACATTCGAGTGCGCTGCCAAAACACATCGCAACCATTGTAATCTGTCCTTGGGAGGAGCTCATTATACGTAGTAGGAGCGGCCTCTGGCGCGCACCTGCACAAGTATGCGCGCAAATCACGCACGCGCATCTGAGCAGTCGTGAACACGACCGAAGGTTGACACTTGCATCAAATGTGCCCTGTTGATACACAATTTAAACACGAACAAACAAAAAGTAGATAGGTGGTAGAAATGGATTATATATAATTGAGAATATTCAAGTCGTTACAGAGACCTCGCAAATCCCGCCGCACACACACACACATCTATACACACAGCGAAGCAGTCCAGAGCTCACGAGTCTGAGTCTGTAGGGGTCGAGTCCGAGTCTTTAGGGGTACAGTCTGAGTTTTTAGAGTACGAGTCCAAGTCGAGTCTCAAGTAATTTTTAAAGACTGTCTGAGCATGCCTTTGCGTGCGTAGATGGATATGCGTGCGTAGATGGATAGGAAGCGGAAAAGAATGGATTTTTTAAAAGCTGAAAGACTCGTCAAGTGTAGAGAGTCATTGACCTAGATTCCCGAGTCGAGTCCGAGTCTTTAGGGCGCGAGTCGAGTCTCGAGTCCCGTTTTTGGTGACTCGAGTGACTCGCGCGTCGAGTCTTTTGACTGAAGTCTGCATCTCTGACTCTTGGTGGTACACACGATTATAGTCATAAAACTAAATATTTTCACAATCTGCCAGATGTGGGACACGAGCCTGGTCTCCGTAGGGATAACCGCAACAATATCTCAGCTGTGTTAGACTCAGCAGGTCGTGCAGAAGAGTGGAGGCAACTGCTGCGTGTGGCTACAGTTGTCAAATGAGATACTATTATGTTATGCTACTTACAAGATACAGAAATGCACTAAAATGCAATCACTTGTTCCGTGTGTAATTTCCAACAACTGAACAAACTTATCGAGATGCGTGCACCACTTTTTCAGTTATCCTGCTGATAGACAAACCAACGCGAACGAAAACATAAACAGGTAAAAATCCTTACTCGGCCCTAAAATCAAGTTAATCCTAAATTCAACTCTTTTCTTTTTTTTTCTCGGCTCATTCATGTGAAAATTGCCTCTCTGTTTGCCTCACTCTCTCTTCCTACATTCTTTCATCATTCTCAGCACGTCGCTTCACACTGGCCTCTTAGTTGCTAGTTTGCCCAGCAGACAATGAAAACCTCCCACGCGCTCCCGGCCTGAAGGGCGGCGACACACGTTGCACGCTGGGTTAGTCTCTGTGCAAACCACCACAAACAATCAGCTCTGCGAGAACAACTGGGGCGCCACCACGTCCCCCATGTGTGTTGTTTGTGTGTGTGTGTGTGTGTGTCAAAACACATGGCAATCCACAAACACTGCTATTCCAGTAACATTGCATTTGAACCAATGCCACTCGTGTCATTTCCACTGATCAAACAGATTCTTCACAAATATCTATCTGTTCAAAAACCTGATTTCTAAATAAGTGTATTTCTGTCAGAACCGTTTGAGTCAAGAAACACAACAGAAGATTAAGAAGCAGCTCTTTTATTGAAATTAGAATTATCTTGGCGGTATGGCTCTGTTCGGAGGAACCCTCCTATTTCCATGGTAAAGGTACCATGGTACCATGGTAAAGCACTGTTATATTACAATTTTCACCCGAGCACGGAGGGTGGGAAGGCAGCAGTAGTTTAGGGGATTCTCACCCCAGCATGCAGGGTGAGATAGATAACTGAACAGAGCCAAGTGCTCACCGCTTACTAAAGTAGACTCTGTAGTAGTCTACTACAGTAGACTACTACTAAGTTTGAAATGGAAACAGATTTCCACTCATGACTCACCGACAGGCCTTTTGCACCGTTTCCGGAGGCTAAACAGTAGGGGCCGATACTGCCCCGTGAAGGCACTGGGTGCTGCCTCCGGAGGAAGCTATGAAGAAGTGTTAATGCTAAGTGTTAGCACCAGGAAGCTTCTCGATGTATACAGCAGGCTTCCATTGACTCAGCCTGCTGGCATTATTCTGGATCAGAGGCTAAGTACCACGTTCGCTATTTCCCCATCTCTTAGCTAACCATGCTGCCTTGTAAACCAAGCGGTTGTGGTTCCTTGGCTGCAACGAGTTTGTATCAGCACAGCTAACGTGATTACAACTAATCTAACTGTAGACTCAATTCTAACCTCCAGGTTAAGGCCCATTCATAACCTCCGTAAGCTGCAGATATGGAGCCGTTTCATCCCGTCCCGGAGGTGATTTCACCCGTTTTTGCCCCGTAACGCGGTGCCTATCGATCCATAGCTACGGATGGAAACGGAGCAATACCATCTATTACCATCGGGAATCGTGGGGGCAGTCTCGGGGCAAAGGTCTATCCGACCTTTCTCAATCAGAACTGCTGTTTTGAATGTTCTCCTTCCTCCCTGTGTGCAAGTGCCAGTGTCCTGCCAGATTATGCCACGGGCTCCACCGTGCCTCGATCGGCGCTATGCAGGGCTTGAAAACAATTTTTTTAAAAAAATGTTACGTTCTGAACGGTTCAGGCAGGCCTATGTTTAACGCTTTCGCTCTCAGAACCGTTCCTCCACGAAAATATTGGCCTGAACAGGTTTGGAATGCAAAAGTTCCTTATTGTGTGCAACGTTAAGTTTAGATATAGTTTATACAAAGAATATTTGGTGGACTTTCGTGCGTGCGCGCTGTTTTGTGTACATCATGCATCAAAACACATTCTTCTACCCACCATGTTCCCAACTCTACTTAGGCTATTATTTTTTACTAGTGGCAAGTCACAACCAGAATTCACTCGTGGATGAAAGCAAAACTATTGCCTGCTTTTGACTTTATTAAAATCAGATTCTGGAGCTAAAATTCCAGCATGTTAATGATGACTTGTTTGGGCAAGTCAAGTCCCAAGTCAAGACTTGAGACGAGGGACTTGGTCGCCTCTCTGGTAGGTGCTGTCGGATGTTATGTACGGTACGATGTTATGTACAGTTTAATGCACTTCCAGGTGTATCCTCTCTGGCATATGAAGAGTGCTGCTTCACAGTGTCACTGGTGGCTCAAAATAGCTCTATCAGTCGTACAGGGTTAGGACGCCGCAGCCAATACCCAGTATGTGGTGTGTTTGTGTGTGTCTCTGTGCCTGTGCGTGTGAATAAATACACATGCTGCGCGCGCCTCGTGTTCGCGCGGGTGCGGCGGCGGCGTAGTGTTGTGAATCTGCCTCTAGGGCTCGCTGCACTCACAATGTAGACCCCGCCAGAGAACGGAGACGAGGTGCTTTTTAATTTTTTCACGTTTGCGCCCCGGTCTTGTCGGCCAGGGGGAGCGCACAGAATTGAACTGAATGATGTCTGGTGATGACTCAGACGTCGGGCATTGTCTGCTCGGTGTCTTTTGCGGTGGAAAATGACCCTCCTGCGCATTGCTTCTCGTCTGCCTGTCGCGCGCCATAGAAGACGCCGAGCATCGAAGGGTGCCCATCAAACTTTTCAAAGTGTGCCGAGCTAATTGCAGGGCAGTTGATGGACTGACGACAATTCTACGGCCCTCAGAAAACTCTCAGCTACAAGCGCTATATTGAAACTTTCACATGAACTTATGAACGGCTAAAATGTATGAATAAATTAATTAATTAATAATTTAAAAATTTGAATAATTGTGTGTGTATATATATATATATATATATATATATATATATATATATATACCATTTTTTATACATTTTTTAAATGTAATTAATTCTTGACTTCCCTCTACTGCTATTGAACATGTTCTCATAAAGTAGTGTTGTACCGATACCATTTTTTGGTGCCGATACCTGGCTGTGCAGTATCGGCCAATACCGATACCAGCCGATACCGCTGTTTGGAAAAAAAAGTGCTGTAGGTAATAAATTATTCCCAATGCTTGGGAAGAAGTTACTAGTGTTTTCGTGGTCAAATTTAAATGCAGTCTATGATTAATAGTACTGGAGGGAAATTATAAAAAGCAATGACATATTAAGAATTATTTCATTATTTTAATTAAATTCAAATTAAAATCAAATTTTAATTATTGTTTGGGTGATATTGGGGTAGTAACTATAGAGTTCAGATGCAAAATCCCCTTACTCCCCTTGACCACTTTTTGAGAAAAAGGCCTTTTTTTTTTACTTACTTTACTTCCTTTTTTCATGAAAACATTTCACTTACATATTCTAGATTTAGACAGGATTCTGGCAGTTTCCGCTGTACGGCGTCGGAAAAAATAGTATCGGTTCGATACTGGCCGTTGGTACTCGCCGATACCACAAAAAAGGTGCCGATACCGAGTACGTCCAATACCGATATCGGTATCGCTGCAACACTATTATAAAGATTCATTCATCCATATGTATCAGACTGGATAAAGTCAGTTCTGTTGACGCCCATGTGGCCCTGTACATTTTGAATAGCGAGGCATCCCCCAGTTTGTTTTTTGTCTTTTTAAGGCTGAATGTAAGTAGCTCAAACTCAAACTTTATTTATTTGTATAGCACTTTTCATGCAGAGCAACACAAAGTGCTTTACAGAAACAGAACATCAAACAGAACAACATTACCCACAACTGAGGACAAGGTTTGACAAGGAATTGGGAGCTGGCAAGCCAGGCGGATGCCTGCCTGCCTATAGCTTGCGTGGAGCGTTCACTGCACGGCAATGAGCATGGTTGGAAGGTAGGCTAGCTGCTGCTAGCATGGCTAACCCTTCATTTTTCCCCCCCTGTTTTTTTCTTTAAATTAGGTTTTCTGTCACTCAAATTCATTTTTTGTTGTATCTTTATTCATTCAGTTATCTTTATTCATTCAGTTTGCAGATGGTATCCACTGATCCAGATTTTCATTAACCTAACAACCATCCAGGCAGAAAATGCAATTCATTTTCCGGTCAGACGAGGTTCACTGAAATTCCTCTGCTGCACCTGTAACCACGAGCATGCACCAGAAATGTATCTCTTTTTTTTTTTTTTCCAGCGTCGGTTCCGGTTTTCATGTTTATTAGATAGGATCAGTCGGGAAGTGGGTTGAAGAGGTCGCAGAGAGACATCGCAGACAAGCTGACGAGGGGAGAACGCGAATGGTGGGTGCGTGTGAGGCGCAGCATCTTCTGCCAAAACGTCTCCGCCAATTAATCTCCTTTTTGCCTGGAAAAAAATACAATAAAATTCTAGCAAGCCCATTTTGGCCAAGTTAAAGGACAGATAAGCCCCTTTTCCACTGGCTTACTTAAGGCCAGCACAGCACAGTTCACATGCACATCCGCCCCGAAAATCGCATCTCCACAAGCTCAAATAGGCCAGGCCACACCAGGTTTCAGGACCCGCTGAGATGTGGGTCCGGGAATGTGGCCGTCCTTGGCCACGTTTGGTCATCCTCCGATGGGCTGACGTCATGTCACTCAGACACCCATGTGTCATGGAAGATATGTGCACTTTAAGCTGTTTACTGTTTTTTATGTTAAAAAGAAGATATTATCCTCATCCTCTTGACGTTGATTTAATATATTTTGTTTTAATAAACAAAAGAGAAATTTATGTTTATTTTTTTACCTGTTTTTTTTGTTTAGTTGTTTTTTTTTGCGATGATCCGAAAAATCTGTGATCCGTGAGCTCTGATCCGAGGATCGGTCCAAACCGTGAGTCTCTCGATCCGTTGCACCCCTGTGTGTGAGTGATACATGGACCATTCGCTGGTTCTGGCTTTCCAGGCTAGTGGGTAATGGAGAGCAGTCTCCCTCACTCTCTTCCGCTTCCTCTTCCTTACTCTCTCTCTTTCTTTTATTTTCTCTGCTCTCCCTCCCTCTCTCTCTTTCTGTCTCTCTTCATCTGTCAGTCTCTACCCATGCACATGCACTTTTAATGACGCATTTTGTCGTATTTTGTCATAGTGGTGCAATCTCAATTCCACTTTCCCTCTTGCTTTCTATCAATATTCCTCTCCCTTCACTGTCTTTCTCTCTCTCTCTCTCTTTCGCCTATTACATGCTTCCACTCTGTCTTTCCTCTGACAAACCTCTTCTCCCCATCAGTCCTTTTTACGGATGTGTAGAAATAATTGTTTCTGATTAAATTCATCATTAGCATTCCATCAAATTTAATATTTAACAATTATCAGGTAGACGTCGCCCGTAGACTGGCTAACCAATTGAATTATTCGAATCAAGATGTGGCCGGAGTTTGGTATGGGCGACGTAAGACGTGGGCGGAGTTTGGTATGGACGTAGAGTGGGCGGAGTTTGGTATGGGTGACGTGAGACGTGGGCGGAGTTCGGTATGGACGACGCAAGATGTGGGCGGAGTTTGGTATGGGTAACATGAGAGGTGTTTGGTATGGGTGACGTGAGATGTGGGCGGAGTTCGGTATGGACGATGTGAGACGTCGCCAGAGTTTGGTATGGGCGGCGTGAAACCTGAGCGGTTGTCACGCCTCCACGCCACTTGTCCTACCTACTGTGCTGTGACTGAATAACACAAACTGATCCGGTTTTACCAGACCCAATGATCTTTCTAATCACGTGTGATGTGTGGACGATTCATTGGTTCTGGCTCACTCTTCTAGCTCAAAAACTGGGGCAGCCGTAACTGTCGGTACCAGGGCTTGAAAACTAAATTATTTTTTAAAAAGTTCCGTTCCGAGCGGTTCAGACAGGCCTATGTTTAATGTTTTCGTTCTCTGAACCTTTCTGCCACCAAAATATTGGTCCTGAACGGGTTCAGAACTTTTCGTTCGTTCTTAAAATTTTCGTTCGTTCTTAAAGTTCCTTTATATTGTGTAATATTATGTTTAGATATAGTTAATACAAAATATCTTTGTTGGACTTCCAAACTTCAATGCAACTGTATTAACGTGAAACTGGGTTCAAAACGCCATTACATTCACTTCCTCGTCTGTCCACAAGATGGAGCCCCAGATGCATGGGGCTTGATGACTGCCAGTGGAAGTTGGATGGATGCACAACCGTAAATAGTCTCCCAGACATAAGAAATGTTCAAATAAATAGAGAACAGAAAAAAAACGGAACAGTTGAAGAAATCATTTTTCGTTTCCGTTTCCGCTCCTCGTAAAATTCTGTTTGTATTCGTTCCTTGAACCGGTTCGGAGCCCTAGTCGGCATGTCCTTATTTTGTTGAATGGATCATTTTATTCGTAACGGTGGGAATTCGGATTACAGAGGCTGCCCAAGGACAGCGCGGCAGCAGCTCTGCCCGTCACCCCGACGCACCAGAAATTGGCTACGTGTCTCGTCAGCATGCGCCAGCGCGCGTGCGAGAGAGAGAGATGAAGAGCATTGGAAATGAAGGGGGAGTGTAGGATGGATGGAGACGGAGAGAGACTCTGCTGGTGTTTGGGGAAGGTGGAGGGGGGGGGATTCTGCCCATTTAAATTTGACATCCAGTCTCCAGCTCAAGAGGTTTCATTTGGCTCCGTTCTCTCCTTATCGCCGAGCCGGCTGTCAGTTCATCCGCTGCCATTTGAATAGTTTTTACACTGGCTGGAGGAGGGGGAGAGAGCGGAATGTCAACTGGGAGAGAGGGAGATGGGTGTGACAAGAGACAAAGGGAGGGGAAGGAGAAAGATGAAAGACAAAAAAAGATTAAGAGAGTGAGTGTTAGAGAGAGTTTGATAATGTAAGTAATTCTGAGGAGATTCAAATCGATAATGGATAGATAGTTATTCAAACCCAAGAAGAAGACATCAGTGTTGTTGTTTTTTTTGTTTCTTTAACATTTCTTTAATACCATGGACTGTTTATAAATATGGACGTTGCATTCGCTTCAGCCGGCGTGCCGACTTCCGTGTGCTTCTGCTAGTCGAGTGGGCGGAGTTGACTACCAAAACCACGGAGCGTATGGGAATTACAATAGAAATATACCAATTTTAGCAGGCCGTTTCTAATTGATGTTTTAATGTATATTGTTGGGAAAATTAACGGTTCATTGTGTGAGGGGGGTCATAATTTCATAAATACGTAAAATCTGACGCATTTATTAAATTATTTTTTATTTCAGCTCCCATAGGAACCCATTCATTCTGACTCTGTCGTTGTCGCCCCTAGCGGACAATACCACCGCAAGAAGTCGCGTGTGGGGTGTCTCCCTCTCTCATATACTGTATAGCTCTCTCTATCTCTCCTGGTACCGGATATACGGGTACTTTCAACAATGGCAGCACGCAGTCGGCGGGCACAAAGAAAAAAATATGAAAGCAATGGGGTGACGTCATGCACGCTGCGTCTACTTTATATACAGTCTATGTCCAATACAATCAGAGATGAGCAGTGACACATTACATTTACTCCATTACAATTTTTGTGTGTACTTTTTACTTTTTGAGTACATTTTTCACAAGTTACTTTCTACTTTTACTCAAGCAAATTTGGGGTGAGAAAAACTACTTTTCTTTGAGATGTCAGCAATTCGCTACTCGTTACATTAACTTGACACCCGTTGGGAACTGTTGCCACATATGTGCGTCATATCTCTCTCTCTCTTTCCCTCTCGGGCGCTCTCTCGCTCTCTCACTTTCCCTCTCGGGCGCTCTCTCGGTCTCTCTCTTGCGTGCACTCTCGCTATCTTGGTCTCTCTCTCTCTCTTTCTCTCTTTTTTTTACTGAAAGTTACTCAGTACTTTTGCTACTTAAGTAACATTTTTGTGTTAGTTACTACTTTTGTGTTACATCCCCCATATAGTGCACTATATGGGGGATGGGGAGCGATTTCGGACACAGCCAATGATATACAGTACATACACACACACACGCACATACATATACACAGTTGCTGATGTAAGTCGTGTTGGGAGTTGGGTGGTAAGGGTTGGTGATTGGTGGTTGTTATTCATGACTCACACCAAATCACAGCTATTTTGGGGGATTTTTTGGGCTCCTCATTGGTGTTCTCGTGGGTTGCCCCCCTCCACAGTGTAATTATGGGATGGCATGCAGGAATTGTTGACCATGTATGTCAACGCCGGTGTGGCCCTCCGAGTTTCAACAAGAGGTTCGAAGTGGTAGAAGTGGCGTTAGAAATGCGTCTGTTTGAAATGAGTCACAGCCTTAGCGCGCGTCACCTATAGATCAATCGACAAGCCGCATCAGTTTCGGTAGAAAGACACTAATAAGCTATCCAAATAAAGTGCCGCAGAGTGCAGAGTGAGGAGGGATAGGTATGTATAGACTCTGCCGGGATCAGGGACGAAAATATTTCTTTTTGATTTTTGATTCTATTTTTTATAAGCAGAGATGGGCAGTAACGCATTACATTTACTCCGTTACAATTTTTGTGTGTACTTTTTTACTTTTGTATTCGCTATTCGTTACATTAACTTGACCTTTAGCGACACCTGTTGGGAATTGTTGGCACATATGTTGACGTCATATCTCTCTCTCTACCTCTCAGGCGGTCTCTCTCGCTCTCTCTCTCTCTCTGTCTTTCTGTCTTGGGCGCTCTCGCGCTCTCCTTCTCGGTGTCCGTCTCTCTCTCTGGCTCTCTTTCTCTCTCTCTCTCTCTCTCTCTTGGTCTCTCTCTGTCTCTTGGGTGCTCTCGCTCTCACTCTCCTTTTTTTTTTACTAAAAGTTACTCAGTACTTTCGCTACTTAAGTAACTTATTTGTGGAGTACTTTTTTACTTTTACTTGAGTAACTATTTTGATGACTACTTTTTACTTATACTTGAGTAATATTTTGCTGAGGTAACAATACTTTTACTTAAGTAATTGTTATGGCTACTTTGCCCATATCTGTATATTGCCTATGTAAAGTCATCGTAGTGGACCAAGGTGGCTCGCACAAAACACACAAAACGCACACCAGTTCAAAATGCGACCACTGGATGTCGCTCTGTGACCAGTTACACATCACCCCCCTCGCTTCACAGTCAAATTCCGACTTAAAGTTACTCACCGAGTGCTCACATGTTCTGCTGGACCAGTACGCTGGCTGCTTCTACTAGTAATTCAATTTTTAAATAACGCGGTAGGTGTGTGTTACCACTGAGTAGACATGTTGAACAATAGTCGAAGAATAAATTGAACCGGCGGTAGCGTTCAGGCTAGACCTAGACGTTCGGCCTAACCGGAAGTACCCGTCAAACTCGTCTACAGAGTAAGCCGATTTTGGGTGACTGTACTGTACAGTACTGTAATGTACTGTACTGTACGGTGTTTGTAAAAAAATTTGAAGCGGTCTATTATAATAATCGTTCTCTCGATCAGAGAGGATCTCTCTCGATCTCTTTCTCTCTCTCTCTCTCTACATATATATATATATATATATATATATATATATATACAGAGATGCCAAAAGTACCCAAATTTCTTACTTGAGTAAGAGTAAAATACATTTGTGAATAAACAACGAGTAAGATTACAAAGTACTGATCAAAATTTCAACTCGAGTAGAGTAAGAAGTACAGCTTCAGAAACATACTCAAAAAGTATTTTTGAAAGTAAAAAGTACAGGCTCTAAAATTTACTCAAAAGTATTTTTGAAAGTATAAAGTACAAAGCAAAAAAATTTATTTGTATATAACATGCACTTTTTCAATGGTAGTTTTCCTGTGTTTGAATATTTGAATACATTGTTAAAAAACTAGCCTAACTTACTTCAATTAAGGTTCATAAATCCCACTGCTGAACATTGAAATTAGCATTTAAAATCTTGATAAAAGTGCAAAAAAGTAACTTTTAAGTTAATTGCAGTCTGTGTTATAAGGGCCAATTATAAAATGGGGTCATAGTCGACTCCACTATGAAGGAAACAAAGACACAAAGATCAATAACGTTTCCTCAACGGGATGTTGTGCCAAAAAAACCTGCCGTGATTTATCTGCGGCATCTTGTGCGGCGGCGTCTTGCACGTTACGGGGGGGTCTACAAGGTGCTGTGCTGACCTGCGTGGTAATTTACTGCAGGTATCACGTGTATCGAACATGTGTGTCCGTCGGCACTTTGAGGTTTCACTAGGCCATAAATTGTCCAGAATGGACTCCGAGGACGGCACGTGCAGCCTCGGGTGACCAGGGAAATGTCAGCGCGAAAAGAGCCGCGTTGGCAAATGGACCAATCAACAACCTGCAACTAAATTGTCAACGTGAAGAGATGGATTTAATTCTAATAATAATTTAATAACATCTAGGTGGCGACAATTTGTATTTGGACGGCAGGCTTAAAGCCCCCTGCATACTTCGCGGTGGGGTGGGGAGCAGACCGCTGTGGTGTAGTTTTATGCGCCAAAAAAACTACAACACGTCATCAATGTGCCTCGGACCTTCCCCACCTCTCATCCTGACCATAGCCCTTGTTTCTACTAACCGACTTCACCTCGCGGCTGTGATTGGTCAAGACGGAGAGTGGGCGGTCCCCGTTTTGCAAGCAGGCCCGCGAATCTCTCTCGCTCGAGACGAGAGGAGACAACAACATACAGCGTGTATAGACAGCGACAGAGAACATAATAGAATAGAGGGAGGCAATAGAAATATAGAAATATCCTCAAATCGAATTTGAGGAAAAGTTGGCCGCGGACTTGATGTCTCACTTGGTGAGATGCCAAGTCGGAGGGGAGGTGACACCCCCCCGCGCGCCGATCGACACAACCCAAGTAGCGGCGTCAGCGTACTGTCCCACTCGGTCGCGGACGGTGGTGCGTCGGGGCGGAGGCCGGTGTTGTTGTCGCTTCCTCCAGAGTGCACCGCGAGCACTGTTTTTGGAGGTTTCAGAGAGTAGGTGGAGCCGCCGGGGGGGGGGGGCAGAGGGAGGCGGGGCACCGAGGGGATCTGAACTATGACCACTTTCTACCCAAATCGCCGCGACGGCGGTCACGTGATCACCTTTACGGCGGTCTGCTCCCCACCCCACCGTGAAGTATGCAGGGGGCTTTAGAAATCAGGTTAAGTCTATCAATTGGTTTTGAAGGTTCTTCAGAATGTGTTTTTGAAGCGGTTTTAGAAAGCAGTGAAATGTCCAAAGGAGGAGTTGGTGTCTGGACCGTCTTCTGCTTCATTCTCCGATGTAGTTTGGCTTCCTCTTCTGCAGGAAGGCGTCCATGCCTTCACGCCGGTCACGCGTCGGAATGACCTGAGGACGAGAGCCAGAGTCCATTTCTGTCTTCATCAGAGATGGCAAAAGTACCCAAATTTCTTACTTAAGAGTAAAATACATTTGTGAGAAAACAACTCGAGTAAGACTACAAAGTACTGATCCAAATATGTACCCGAGTAGAGTAAAAACTACAGGCTCTGAAACATACTCAAAAAGTATTTTTGAAAGTAAAAAGTACAGGCTCTAAAATTTACTCAAAAGTATTTTTGAAAGTATAAAGTACAAAGTACAAAAATTAAATTGTAT
>OMKY01210219.1:0-11073 GCA_900302395.1 Bregmaceros cantori | reverse complement strand
TTATTGGGTGCTCCCTCCCCTCACTGGAGGAACTCTATGAATCTCGTGTCCTTAGGAGGGCAGAGAACATTCTAAAGGACACATCGCACCCTGGCCACTCCTTCTTTAGGAAACTTCCCTCGGGAAGAAGACTCCAGTCATTGGGGTCCAGGACAAATAGGCTTAGGAACAGCTTCTTTCCAACGGCAGTGCGGATAATGAACGCTGATAACCACTGAACTGAACTCAATAAAACATGTTGGGCACTGTCTTTTTACTGGTTCTTATTGTTGTTGATGTTGCTGATTTCTTCTAACAGCATTTTAACTCTTTCAGTTTCGTTGTTGTGGTTGCTAAACTGTAACAATGACAATAAATGTTCTATTCTATTCTATTCTGTTGCAATTAGAGTCACAGCCTGGAGATGGCAGACATTATGGTGGTATCATTGCAGTCAGACGAACAGGCAGAGAGCGATATTTGCACAACTTTCAAACAACGTTTAAAAGTCTTCTGTTATTGATTTATCCATGGTAAAGTGCTATCAATCACCAGCAGATGGCAGACTAACTACGTCCATTGTATTTGCCCCTATAGAAGAGTTTATAATTTGGTATAAATATTGATGAAATACAGTCAAAATCCGACTTAAAGTTACTCACTGAGTGGTCACATGTTCGTCTGGACCAATAGGCTGGCTGCTTCGTCTAGTATTTCCAAAAGGAATGCGAAAATGGAACGAGTTGCACTGATTATTAAATCATTTATTTGTGGGTCACAGATACGCACAAGAGCATTTGGGTGTTGAGTAGCACACCGCAAGTTACCACCATCCGTTTTAAATAACCCTGTAGGTGTGTGTTCCCACAGAATATACATGTTGAAAAATTGCCAAAAACACAGCAGACTAAATGACACCGGACGTGACGTTCAGACATCGGAAGTACCCCCCAAACTTGTCTATATAATGGACGTGAAGTAGTAAATTATACCACTAAACTGTACGTAGACGTATACTTCACCATATGTGATACCATCAAAATGTCGGCTCTATTGTGCATTCATTTTACGTATTTCTTCCAACACGTTTTTTAGGCTTGTCAACTTTGACCTGATTAGTCTTGGATTGTATTATTTTGAAATAACAAATTTGAATAATATTTGAAGCTAATAGCTAATAATGATGCATAATGTCTATGATTATCCACGAGTGGGACGTCTTGTTGGGTCTATTGTGCAAGACAAAGAAATGCTGTATCTCTCACATGCACACTTGCTGCGGTGGAGGGGAGGCAGTGGGGGTGGGCTAACCAAAATTTGCTATCGCGTGCTGCAGTAACTGCTTAATGAGGCCATTGAATCTGAGGCTTCATCAACCAACAACCTGCATTTTTCTCAAACATTGAAATGTTATGTTACGTGGAGGGCTGCAACTAACCATTTTTCTGATTGTTGATGAATCAGCCTTTTTACTGACAGTTAATCTGCAAATTTTTTCTTTTAAAATCTGAACGATTATTAACCTGAAGCCAGGCCTCCAAACCGGTTCAAGGAACGAAAACGAAAACTGAAAACGAACGGAATTTTGTAAACATTTACGAGGAGCGGAAACAGAAACAAAAAAAAGATTTCTTCAACTGTTCTGGAACAGAAACGGAACATTATGAAATCCACAAAACCGGTTAAAAACGTTTTTTTTTGTCCTCTGTATATTTTTACATATTCTATGTCTGGGAGACTATTTCCGGTTGTGCATCCATCCAACTTTCATTGTCAGTCATCAAGCTCCATGCATCTGGGGCTCCATCATGTGGACAGACGAGGAAGTGAATGTAATGGCGTTTTAAACACGGTTTTCACGTTAATACAGTTGCACTGAAGTTTGAAAGTCCACTAAATATGTTTTGTTTAAACTATATCTAAACGTGACATTGCACAATATGAGGAACTTTAAGAACGAACATAATTTTTGTGTTCTGAATCGGTTTAGGACCGATATTTTGGTGGCGGAACGGTTCCGAGAACGAAAACGTTAAACATAGGCCTGCCTGAACCATTCTGAACGGAACGTTTAAAAAATTATTTCGTTTTCAAGCCCTGCATGAAGCGTCAATTTTTGCAATATTAATTTTGCTAACTTTTTGCGGTTTCGCTATCTCCATCTATTGCTAACATTTGCATTTTTTTAGTATTAACACGGAAAAGCCTTCTCTTCCGTGCCAATTTACTATGTTTACACCCATTATGTGTCGTTGTGCAGCTTGACACTATGAATGCTGAATAACAACAATATGTTCAACTCATTTGATATGAGAATGGTCCAAACAAGTTAACGATTAATTGCTCAGTGCTGATTAATAGATTATTGAATTAGTTGATTATTACCTTCGCCGACGCTGCGCCGCGGAACGCAGGTTATGTTTTTCGTCGTGTTCGTTAGTTTGTCCCCAAGATAACTGAAAAAAGTTGTGCACAGCTATGGATGAAATTTGAGTTGTTGGAAATGACAAACGGAAGAATCGATTACATTTTGGTGCATTTTTGTAGCCTATAAGTAACATAATTAAAAGTTATTTTTG
The DNA here is from genome assembly GCA_900302395.1 of Bregmaceros cantori. Taxonomy (NCBI): domain Eukaryota; kingdom Metazoa; phylum Chordata; class Actinopteri; order Gadiformes; family Bregmacerotidae; genus Bregmaceros; species Bregmaceros cantori. Next base: position 8,515 of record OMKY01210219.1, on the reverse strand, counting down.
CCGGCGTCAGCGCCGCTTTTCCATCTTTATTGGATAGGATTAGTCGGAAACTGGCTTGAAGAGATCGGGGGTAGACATTGCAGACAAGTCGACGAGCGTAGTCGAACTTGCGACACTGCGGACGCTGCGGTAGACACAGCGCCACTAACATGAATGGGGTCGCGTTAGGTGTGGTGTCCATAACCACTTGGCCAACGCGGACCCAGTAACATAATTATACTTAATCATCAACTTACCGATAGATCGCAGGGCGCTTACTGCATTCATGTGACCCGATATCCGGGTCGCAGCGGCCGCTGAAAACGTAGTTGGCTTGTGCTGAACATGCCCAATCGCAATCACGCTACTCTAGGAGCACTTGCATTGATAATGGATTGCCACACCCACTGCTAGCACTAAAAGTACATTTTTTTTGTACCACTACGGCGCAAGTTTCTAATCTCTGAGTGCTTCTAGTTTCAATTATCGATTATTATCGATTCATCGGTTGCAGCTCCAGTTACCTGATAATCAAAGTTTGTCTGTTCGTCGCTTGTGTCTTTTGTTAAATAAATGTAAAACACTGGCTATATTTGCGCTGAATATCTACGCTATGTGTCACATAACAATTTGGGTAGGCCTAAATTAGGTCTTGTGAAGTCCCACCCAGTCCCCTCCTCCCTCTCTCAGACAGGAAGTCCTTCTGAACAATGGGTGCTTATGTTGTTTGTATTTGACAAAGCTTTAGTGTGTTGAGCAACAGTTGAAGTGTAGGGTCCTTGACCTCGGCTATGAACTACTACCACCGATTTGCGTTGTTTTTTTCAAGACCTATAGAAAATTAAGTTTTGTGTCCAAATGGGGAGGGGGGAGGAATGGGGAGGGGATTTCTATCCGGGGGAGGTAAGGGGACATGATAATTTAATAATAACAATAATAACAAAAGATAATATCACTAATATTATCTAACAGTATCACTAAAAAAATGCTGATTTCTGACAAAATCCTGAATAAATGCGGGTGCAGTACCACTACTGGCGGTATCAGGCCGACGCTTCAGATCATTAAACTGCAGATTAGTCAAATATAAGACCTCCTTTGTCCCAACCACCATAAGACTGCTTAATGAGAGATATGCAGTGCACAGTTTTATGTTCTCTATGTTTTTATGTTTTTATGTTATCTTGTATGAATGTATATGTGTAGTATTGTGTACTGTATACAATGCAGTGGGTGAAGCCCAAGACAAATTTCCGCCCCTGGCAACAATAAAGTACACTTTGACTTTGACTTTAGAGACGGACACTGAGGCCCCAGAGGCGGCGTATGGTGCCGTCCGGGGCACCATTTTATTCCTGAGACGGACACAGGAGCCTGACAACAATTCAGGTTGGCAAACTGAGGTGGACAGCTGGACTACATGTGACTGACTGCCACATGAATGATGGAGAGAGAGAGAGAGAGTGAGAGAGAGAAAGTAGACGGACAGATATGTTGCGAGAGACAGACAGGAACAGAGAGAGAGAGAGAGAGAGAGAGAGAGAGAGAGAGAGAAAGAGAGACAGAAGACAGAGATAGAGACGGAGAGAAAGTGAGGGGATGTGAGAGGGGGCGAGAGAGATAGAGGAGAGATAATTTGTGAGTTTGTTTTTTTTTTCCCCTTATTGCACAAGCCTGTGAGAGAGACACGGAGGGAGAGAGAGAGGGAGAGAGAAAGAGAGGGTGAGAGAGGTAAAGAGAGAGAGAAAGTGAGAGGGATAGAGAGATATGATCCACACCACACGTGTGAGGTATGTCAATAAAAAGTGGTGATAGAGCTAGCAATGACGAATGTAGTTTGACTATCAGGCAGATACGAGCCTGATAGTTTCTTCAGGCTCATTCTTCTTCTTCTTCTTCTTCTTCTTCTTCTTCTTCTTCTTCTTCTTCTTCTTCTTCTTCTTCTTCTTCTTCTTCTTCTCCTTCTCCTTCTCCTTCTCCTTCTCCTTCTACAAACTCTTAAACAAAAAAAAAACGGTAACAGTAAAAACTGGGATACAATCAAAGCAAATCAAAGACCAAGAACCAAAGAATCGTTCACGCATCGTTCAATATAACCCATAATGCATTGCGAGACGCATTCAAAATGACCTAAATTATTATGCCGGAGTGAATAGCGATCGACCACGGCAAATAGTTATAAATGTAAGGACGTTCAACTTTCTCAGAATCAGAATTAGAATACTTTATTGATTCCAAAGGGAAAATATTTTCATTCAGCAGTCCCAGCTCACAGACAACACAAACTCTAGTGTTCGAAATCTCGGCTGTTGCTTTTGAGTGCACTATATAGGGATTTGGGAGTAGGGGATAGGGAGCAATTTTGGACACAGCCTTTCTGTAGTAAGGTGGGCATTGGAGCACACACAAATATTTCTGGGACGTTTGATAACTCGATGTTTGAACGTGGGAATGTTTGTCTCATCGTGCCCACCGTGGGAACCCACTGGTTGTGTCTTCCACGAGTGTCAGTAAAACATTAAAAACGAAACTGAAACTAAAACCGTTGACCACCTGACACAGGACAAGGTCACTCAGACTCCCGGCTCAAAACACTATTGTTTTCTACAGGTGATGTTTTCACTGAAACAATCTGTTCCTGTTTGCTGTTCACAAGATTAAACCACATTAAAGAATAGATTTAAAAGTGGACCAATTGGGGTCCGCGTTGGCCGAGTGGTTATGGACACCGCACCTAACGCGACACCATTCATGTTAGTGGCGCTGTGTCTACCGCAGCGTCCACAGTGTCGTGAGATTGACTATGCTCGTCGACATTGTCTGCAATGTCTACCCCCGATCTCTTCAACCCGACTAATCCTATCCAATAAAGATGGAAAAACGGCGCTGATGCCGGAAAAAATTACTTAAAAAAAAACAATTAACTCTAATTATTGTGCAAATTATATTAAAACATAACTGCTTCTGAAATAAAGAATAATAATAACCATAAAAATGTTTCTCGCTGTTTTCATCCAAAAAGTTATTCTCTCCCAATCATTACCTACCAATGTAATGATTACAAGTGACCCTGAGCTCTCCTATTATCTCCTATCTGGATCCTGGACTCTCCTCAATCGTTAGAAGTGCTGCCTCACAGAATGCCAACCTGGACAGTTCCTTTCTGTGTGGAGTTTACATGTTCTCCCTGTGTCTGCAATGTCCGCAGTGCCGCGAGTTCTCCACCCCTCGTCGGCTTGTCTGCGATGTGTACCCCCAATCTCTTCAACCCAGTTTCTGACTAATCATTTCTAATGAAAGATAGAAAAATGGCGTTGGCGGCAGAAAAAAAATAACTTATAATTATAAAAAAATACTTTTGGGTTAGGTTTAGGGTTAGTGTAGGGGTTAGGTTCAGCATTAACCCGTAATCCTGCTGTGAAAAAATGGCTTTGTGTCGAAACGACCTGTATCCATTTTATGTAACCAAACCGCTGTTTGAGTCCATAGGACTATGCGATGTTATGTTGTTATGTATGTGATATCATGTTATTACTATTACTAAGATATTTACAGAGAAACTCTCTCTCTCCGTCTCGCTCCCCTTCTCTCCCTTTCTCCGTTTCTCTCTTCTCTCTCCAACCCCCCACCACCCGCATCTCTCTCTCTCTCCCTCTCTCAGTTTCTCTCCCCCCTCTACCCTCACTTCTCTCTCTCTGTTTCTCTCTATTTGCCTCCAACTGTATCCCTGTCTCTCTTTTCATCTTTCGCACACACAAACACAACCTTTCACTCTAAATATTTTGTGACAACACACACATACGCGCACACACCCACCAACAAACACACCAACGCACAAACAAATGCACACGCACCAACAGACACAAGCGTATAAGCATGCACAGAAGCTCCTTTGATCTGATTTATCATAAGATTGCATTTTTTGCGTTATTATTGCACTTCCCAGTCCGTGACCTTTGTATGGTTGATAATAGAACTTGGTTCTGATTCTGCTGGAGGTTCTGGAGCAGCTGAAATGTACATGTTTTCAGTCCCCCATGCTATCCACTGGTTGTGTCTGCCTCCGGGTGTCGAAACTGAAAATGAAAGTGTGAAACACCGCTAGACAAGGTCACTCCATCAGACTGTCAACATAACTCAGAAAAACACGCTTGTTTTTAGCAGCTGGCCTGTGTGATGCTGACAGTGAGTCTAAACTAAATGTGACGATAATAATTGGATGATTATAGACGGGTTTACGTGCGAAACACTGGGGGCAGTCATTTTGTCCCGCCGTTCATAAGGTCGCTTCTGGTGCGTTATTGTTGCCTATGCCAAATCTGGTACTGGACCGAGGTCCGAGCACACAAAACACACAAAACGCACGCCAGTTCAAAATCCGACCACTAGGTGTCGGTCTGTGACCAGTTACACATCACACCACTCGCTCTGTTCATAATTTTGTATAAATATTGATTAAATAAAATCCGACTTAAAGTTACTCACCCAGTGGTCACATGTTCCTCCGGACCAATGGGCTGGCTGCTTCTTCTAGTTATTCCAAAGGGAATGAGAATGCACTGATTATTAAATCATGCATTTGTGGGTCACAGATCCGCACGAGAGCATTTGGGTGCGGAATAGCACACCACAAGTTACCACCACAATTTTTGAATAACCCTGTAGGTGTGTGCTCCCACTGAATAGACATGTTGAAAAATAGCCAAATAACATGGAAAGTAAATGACACCGGAAGTGACGTTCAGAGACCGGAAGTACGCCCCAAACTTGTCTAGAGTGGACTCACGTGCTGCAGTCAGACTACAAACTGTCTGCCATCTGGGAGTCAAAGTAAAGGAATCTTGGGACGTCGTTTGGCCGAGTGGTTTAAGACGTTGCAACCAACGCGCCCCTTTTCAAGGTAATGGATCTGTGTCTATCACCGCGTCTGCGGTGCCGCGCGTTCTCTTCCCCTCGCCGGCTTGTCTACACCGGATCTTTTCAACTCAGTTTCTGACTAATCCTATCCAATATCCAATAAAGATGCGGTGCAGATGCCGTACAGTTAAAAATATCTGTAGATACCCACCCCCTAAGGAACAAAGCAAAAACTACAACTGCGAAACTATCTATCTATCTATCTATCTATCTATCTATCTATCTATATATATATATATATATACACACAGTCAAGTGAAATATAAACTACAATGAAAACATACAAAATATATGAATAAAAAGGAAATACAAACATATGCCGTTATCGATAAAGACATGTTTTTTTAGAACCCAAACATGATCCTTCAAGTCATTAGCATAGAACTATTGTGCATGTGTACGACTTTGATTTGATTTCAGCCATGATTTCAGTCCTCTCTTAAAGACACCGCTATCCGTCTCTAGTTTTAGTTACGTCAGCCCACTGTGGCTGTCCTTCTTGTCAGAACGTGTTTTTCTAGTGGTTTCGATGAAGGTCCTCTTCTATGGAGGGTGTTTCCCCACTGTACACTTTAGTGTCTGCTCCACAAAGGAAGATCAGGTGTCATTCTGAGGTCTGTAGCTATACAGCGCTCTTCATTCAAAGACTAGGCTGGGCTGGGCTGCATTTTAGGAAGAACAAGTCCTTACATCAAAGCAAATTCCGCTACACATCAAGGTCAAAATCTACAATACTTAGGGTGGAATGTGGGCCACTGCCTAATGTGGGACACCTTAAGCTCCAGTGGCTCTGGCTCCTCCCTAAACTAGTGATGAATGTCAGTGAAACTATGATAAAAGGAAACTATGGTAATGTGTCTAACATTAAGTTCAACACTACATTTCACTGTAGGGTTGGTTGTCCTAATGTGGGACATCTAAGCTCCAGTGTCTCTGGCTCCTCCCTAAACTAATGAATGTCAGTGAAACTATGGTAATGTGTCTAACATCAAACTCAACTGTTCAATACTGTGTTTCACTGTCTCAAATTTGGCAACTGACTGACCCACATTAGGAAGTTGCAGAAAAGGGCCAACCCTACGACTATCCACCCTATATAGGCTTGGATGTGAAAACTGGACAGCAGAAGTGATAAACACAATAGAGAGATTTCAAAACCACATCATGCGATGGATGACACATCAGAAATTCACAGATCATACAGAAATAGAAGAACTCCACAGACTGACGTCATCATATGATGATGTCATATAGTGTAGGCTGTGTATATAGTAGGGCTGAAACTAACTAGTTGCCGATTATTTAAACGATTAGTCGATCAATCAGTTGGACGTGTTTTTCTTTCCCCAAAATATTAACGCTGAACAACAATTACAAGAGATTAATCTTGTTAACTTTAAATCTAGTCAAACTTGATTCTTCTTAACCAACAAATTTACAAGTTACTTTCCCGGAGACAAACTTATTACAACTTATATCATAATATTTTGATTTTTTTTTTAGATTATATTTGATGTTTTTCTTCTTTTTCACCTTTTTCCCATCAGTTAAGTTTTTTAAATATGATGTATTAATATCAAATTTGCCTGGACCAATTGGAGTAATGTCAGCACAAAACTGGCAACATGACAACATTTCTTGGCGATTATCGATTATTACATTCGTTGCCGATTAATTCTATAATCGATTAGTCATCGATTAATCGACTAATCGTTGCAGCCCTACTATATAGGGAGTAGGGAGCGATTTCGGACTCAGCCATGGTCTATATATGCTGTACCAATTGAACCCTTTTTCTTTCTGCTATGTTTGTAGTTCCTGCGTCTGTCTCGAGACACCCAGCCGGAGATCGTCTACAAGCTGATGACGGACAACTGGGGTCTGCCTGCCCCCAACCTGGTGGTGTCGGTAGTGGAGGGACGGCCCGACTGTGAGAAGGTCAAGTCCTGGGTCCGAGACGTTCTGCGTAACGGCCTGGTGAAGGCAGCGCAGAGCACAGGTGAGGCTCGGCAACCTGGACAGGTGACCTGTGAGTTTTAAAAATATAAAATCAGGGCTTTGTACCGGTTTAAGGAACGAAAACGAAAACCGGGAACTTTTGAATTTTCCAGGGAACAGAAACAAAACCGGAAACATTATTATTTTTTATGCTAAACACTGCCCAGCGCCTTTCCTTCCCAGCCCGCTGCTCCCATCGCGCCGGCGAATGCCCAGCACGCGCGGGTGTCCGCTGCTCCGCCAGTCTCTGCCGACGTGCGCCTTCCCTTCCCAGCAGCGCCCGCGACGAGCGGCGACTTAAATTGAAACACCGCTTGGCACAACTCGTGCCAAGCTGACAGGAACGAAATTAACCGTTCCGGGAACAATATTTTTCTGTTCTAACCGGTTCGGGAACGTCAATTTACTGGTGGAACTCATAAACGGAAACGCAATAGTTCTGTTTCTGTTGTTTCTGAACCGATTCGGAAAAAATATTGGTTCAAAGCCCTGTATAAAATGCATGTAAAGTTATAAAGTAACCAGGGCTTTGAACCAATATTTTTTCCCAAGCGGTTCATTCCGAACAGAAACAGAATTATAACATTTCCGGTTATGTGTTCCACCAATAAATTCACGTTCCTGAACCGGTTAGAACAAATAATTATTGTTCCCGGAACGGTTAATTTCGTTCCTGTCAGCTGTTTAATGCTATGTAATATATGTTGCGGCGAACCCACAGCGACTCGCTACAGAAGCCCTCTGGTAGCGCTCTACAGCCGAGGTCTCACGCTGCAGAGAGTCCCGCAACGATTCCTACTTAACTGCTGCATTGTAGATTTTATAAATACTCTTGTTTTATTCCTGAAGTTATCCCCAAGTGCACTCCTTTGAGGAACGAAATAAAACCGGTATTAACTGGTTACCATTATTTTTAAATAAGTGTTCCTGCTTCGGAACATAAAAAATAACGTTTCTGGTTTCGTTTCTGTTCCCTGGAAAATACTAAAAGTTTCCGGTTTTCGTTTTCGTTCCTTGAACCGGTTTAAAGCCCTGATTAAGTAACTGAAGTGATTTTATTATACGGTAATTAAATTATGGTATAAACTATACATTTGATATGGCATGCTTCTAATCTTCCCTTTGATAGTGTGTTGCTCATTACCTGCATTAGTTGTTGCTTATCACTACCAGCCCCATTGTCTGCTGAGACTGCTGGCATATTTTTCACTTTGGGATCAATAAAATATCCTGATTCTAATTCTGATTAAAATATATTTCTGTGTCCTTGGACGACCAGGCGGCTGGATCCTGACAGGCGGTCTGAGGGAAGGCGTGGCGCGCTGCGTTGGGGAGGCCGTCCGGGACCATGCGGCGGCCGCGCCCTCTCAGACAGAGAAGAAGGTGGTGGCGGTGGGCGTGGCCCCCTGGGGCATGGTGCGCAACCGGCAGCAACTTGTCAACCCACAGGTACCTCAACCCATAACTTCAAGTATGTTCAAGGGCTGGAAGTTAATTTTTTAAAACTTTCCGATAGATGATGTTATATATATATATATATATATATATATATATATATTTTTTTTTTTTTTTTTTACATTTATTTTACTTTTGTGTTTTTTTTTTTTTCCTCCCCTTTTTG
>OMKY01210216.1:0-13477 GCA_900302395.1 Bregmaceros cantori | reverse complement strand
GGAAAGCACACATATGCCTCAATGGCGCGGTGAGTCGGTGGTTCGAATCTCTCGCATGTCTGCCCCCCATCTTCACCTGTTTTCGCTAACCCTAATAAATAATGCTTGGAAAAACAGCCTGAATGGGCTGGAAATAAAACATTTAAAAAAATATATATTATATTGTATATGTACAAGTAAAAAGCCATCAGAGAAATAAATACCTCTAAAAGTACATGTTACTGGTGCTGCCCAGTAGCTCAGTCGGTTAGGCAGTGCACTGGAAAGCATGCATGTTCCTTAATGGCACGGTGAGTCGGTGGTTCAAATCCCACCACTGATGTATTTGTCTACCCCCCATCTTCACCTGCTTCCACTAACCCTAATAAATAAAGCTTAAAAAAGATGGGCTGTAAAAAACATTTAAAAAAAAGATAAAAAGTACTGGTTATTTGAAAAATGTACTCAAGTAAAGTAAGTATTTGTTCTTCATTATTTGCCATCTCTGGCAGTTCCAGAGCACAGTCAGTACGACTGCTGCTACATCGAACTGGGAAATAAGTGACAGAATGTGACACTTCAGTCACTTAGTGGAAGTCATGGGTAGGTCGGAGTGATGGAAGCGTCATAAAGCCTGATAGCTGCTGGCAGGAATGAATTTCTGTGGGGGTTTTATGGGTTATAAAATGTTAACCACAATGCATTTATTGCTCGAATAGATTTCCATCAAGAGTTAGTGAACAGCGCTCCAAATGCGAGCTCCCATGGCGCGTTTGAGGTAGACGTCAGGTCAGCCAAGTCTAAGCAACGTGCACGAAGAAGAGCACGAGACAAGTCTTACATAATGTGTTAATACTGCGGACTTGCTGTGAGTATGGTGCGGAAAGATGGAGAAGGTCACTATTGGAAGTGTCTCGCTGCATTCATGCAACCGCTAATACTTAAGTACTGTACTTAAGTACATTTTTCAAATACCTTTAGAAGTATTTATTTCTCTGATTACTTTTTCTATTTGTACTCATTACATTTTACACACAATTATGAGTACTTTTTACTCATTACTTTCTGGAAACAAACGTGTTACTTTGTATAGATTATACAAATATATGCTAATTTGTTTGCACAACAGAGCTATATACATTAGGTAGTGCAGCCTAATGTAGGCAACATGTTTTGTACAATAAGTATCTTTACTCTAACATGAGATAAGATTTTATTATTTTCCAACATAAGCAACTAATCATTTTAATACTTAAAAAAAAATACTGTTGAGTGTACATTTCAGAGTCTGTAGGTTTTACGTTGGATATTCCAATCACTTGAGTAATCTTACTCAAGTAGTTATTGAATAAATGCATTTTACTTTTTCTCAAGTAAGAAATCTGGGTGTTTTTGCCATATTTGATAGTGCTGGATATTGTGTACACATACGGTAAAGGAACTGCAAATGCAGCATATTCGGTAGATTTAATTTTTTATTTCCGTCAGGTACCTAAAAAGTAATGCTTTCGCAATGTTTCTTGGATAATACACTTTTTTTTCATCAAACACGTGCAGTAATTTTAATTTGTAAAACATTAGCATACAATAAATACACGAGTCGTGATTGGACGGATCCTTAAGAAAGTAAAAAACAAACATGTAAAACAAAAATACTCAGTATAACTATTAATCGTATGGCATGCATTACATTTTTATATACAAGAATAAGAAATGTCATGTCAACATAGTGGCCCTTTGGCATTGCAGCCGGGTGGTTCAGTTTATCTCCAGACGCCAGTAGACGACACACGGCAGCGATGCGCTGCGAAGCGCACAGACGCGGAGATAACGTCATTAGCTGGCCCAGATGGAGCCATCAAGTAATTCGCGCGTAATTGCGCATACTGTCGGACGGACGCGGCGGTTGAATGCACAATCGAATCATTAATCAGAAAAGCAGCAACCGATATACTTATCATGTCATTTAAGTAATTTATCGAGCACATGAGTAGCTAATGATATCGAGGCGGGGGAATTGTGATATTGAAATTTTTTTTCGGTTGGTGGGTTGGAGTAAAACAGAAACGAAAACAATGACTTACCGTTAATTCAACCAAGTACGACGCACATTCCGGAGTATCTCGGGATAATCCAGTATGTGAAACGTCGCATAGACGCCCCAATAAATCCACAGAATAACGAAATCCTCAGCGATGAGCCACTGTGTGGATGTAACTTGCCCAGCACAACCGGAGCGAACCCTTCCAACCACACGGACACATGCGAACTCCTGCGCTCCCCACCGCAGCGCTTCGCGAAGCACTCACCGGCTGAACGAGTTGTTCAGGGCGGTGCAATGTGTGCGTGTGTGGGAACAAATGTCCCAAAGCCCCGCTCCCCCTCCCCTTTTCCAAACACACCCATCCTCTTCCAGACACAGGCGCGCTCTCCCTTTCACACACACGCACAAATGTTGTCACTTTATAAAGGCCAACGTGCGTACTCAAGAACCCTACTTTTCTTGATTAAATTGAATGTGTAAGGCAGTTTTTGCTACACACACAGACAACGCACATTCACAAACCATACAATCGCTTCAAACTACGCCAACCAGAAATGATCAAAATCTTGCAAGTAATGTTACGATTGAATACAGTTCCGTGTCAGATTTGAAAAGTATTTTTTTTATAAGATTGACCATTTGTGGCATTAATTCTTGTACTGTTCAGAAAACTGAAGATACTAAGGTTATGGTCGTGTTGGTTACATTCCAACAGGTGCTACTGGTTACGAGGTCAGGGAGCGGTCCACCGAAGCATCGGCAGAGAGTGCCACCTCGTGGTCATAACGTTTCAGTGCAAAAATAATGTACTCTAAGCTTCATCGGGTCTTCGTGCGATTTTCCATTTCTATGTTGCTGCTCATGGGTATGTAGGATGCATTTTTCACTCAACTTTGATATTACAAAATACGTTTTTTAAACGATTCCCTACATTGTGTAGATCATTTTTCACAAGGACTCAACGAGTCGTGTGTTTAAAAACTGCAATTCGCAGAGATGGCAAAAGTACCCAGATTTCTTACTTGAGTAAGAGTAAAATACATTAGTAAAAAAAAACAACTCGAGTAAGACTACAGAGTACTGATCCAAATATCTACTTGAGTAAATTGAAAAGTACAGGTTGAGAAATGTACTCAAAAGTATTTTTGAAAGTATGAAGTACAAAGTATAAGAAATAAAAGTGTATGTTTTTTCAACGTCATGTTATTGTTTGAAAAATCCTAGCCTAATTTAGCTTATGTTTGAATAAATGACTAACAACCTAGCCTAAGTTAGCTTATATCTCAGGACTAAATGAAAACCACTTATTAACTTAATAACTGCGACTGTACTCAGACAGACAGAAAAGACAGAAAAAGTAACAAGCCTGTTTTGGTAAAAGTAAGGAGTAGAATTGCAGATATTTTTCTTGAAAATGTATTCAGTACAAGTAAAAAGTAATCACAGAAAAAAGTACTTCTAAAAGTACAGATACTGGAAAATCTTACTCAAGTATTTGTACTTCGTTACTTGCCACCTCTGGTAATACGTAAACATGTTACCAGATTTTGTTATGACAGGTGTGGTTTCCAGTGAATCGGGTTCTCGCTACTTGGAGTTAGTTTCCATGGCATCAATGTTTTTTTTTTTAATCGCTATGGCCAATTTGGAGGACCAGGCCACTGCTTTGTCTGCCTCTTCCCCTTTCATCTGTCCATCATGGTTAAAACTGCCAGTTATATTAAACCCCTACCAGTGTAGTAGTGCCGGATTCGGCCCCCCCGCTACCGTTTATCAGGAAAGAGCTAGAAAGCTGAAACTTGGTACACATACCAATATTCACCCTATAAGTATATGTGTAAAACCATTTAATTGTGCGACCACCAGAATGCACCCCCCTTATATCTTCCAAAATAAAAGTGCTAGAACTGTGAAATTGGGTGCTTTTTCTGGCAGGGGGTGCCAAATCCGGCATAGCTCTCAGAATCAGAGGAGTACACAAACCTGTACACAAATGGCCAGTAAACATTCAGGATAGCAATTTTTCCAATAGGGCTGCCATTCCTACATATTAGAAATAAATGCTGTGTGGTCACTGAAAACGACAATGACCAGCAAAAATTCAACATTTTAGTGTCTCTGAAATTTCAAAGTTGTGCATCGATCGAAGGCAAGTCATAGCAATGCTATTAAGGGTTGGGGCCATCACATCACAGAAGGTGCTGTTGTCTGCAGAGTTCTTGATAGGCACACCTTCCACAACACTCCCGACTTGCAGGTACACTCCAGCTGTTGACAACAGATGTCTTTGCAGTCCAGTAGACCTGCCATTGTTCACCATACTTTGTCCATCCTCAGTTCACAGGCCTCTCATGTTTTTGGTTGACGCTGGGTTGTCTGACCTCATACCCAGCCTGCCTGATAGGCAGAACGTTTCGTATGTTGAAAGTTTCAGGAAAGAAGGTAAAGCCTAGCCTCATCCTCATTAAGTCATGTTTCATCTGTCATGAGGATCACAAACTTCTCCAGCATCTAGGTCATCATCAATCAGTATAGGAGGGTATTGACTTAGTTTGATGCGGTGGCTCACAAAAAAACGCACAAAACGCTCACCAATTCAAAATCCGACCACTAGATGTCGCTGTGTGACCAGTTACACATCGTTCATAATTTTACATAAATATTGATGAAATAGTCAAAATCCGACTTAAAAGTTACTCACCGAGTGGTGCCATGTACTTCTGGACCAATAGGCTGGCTGCTTCTACTAGTCCTTCCAAAAGGAATGAGACAATGGAACGAGTTGAACTGACTATTAAATCATGCGTTTGTGGGTCATGGATCCGCACGAGAGCATTTGGGTGAGGAATAGCACACTGCAAGTTACAATTTTTAAATAACCCTGTAGGTGTGTTCTCCCACTGAATACACATGTTGGAAAAAAATAGCAAAATACACGGCACGTAAATGACACCGGAAGTACCGCCCGAACTTGTCTATCTCAAGCGTCAAAATCACCACCCCTAATGTTTAAAGGGACAAGTCAATTTTACCTCATTCATTACATTCCTACTCATCTCATCAATCCATTAAACTGCACCTCAAGGCATCAAAGTTCCAAACTGCACCACGTTGCTTCTTGCTAACCTAACCTCGACGTGCTCCAATCTTACACATTCCATTTGATGAGAGAACAAATATTTTAGCCATGAAATTTGTAAAAAGCAATGTTTTAACACCATTTCTTCTGTTTGTACTGCAAATTGGGTGCACACCTAGCCTTATTAGATTTAGACACTGCACCACTTTGAGACAACAAACCAACACACTGAAGTAGAATTTTATTAAAAGATCAGTTAATGTACAAAGCACCAATAAGGCCCATTAAGCCATGTCCACCACTCTCAATGGTCCCAGAACAGCTTTCTGCGTCACCCCATCTGTTGGTAAACAAAGATGTTAGAGAATACACGTTCATCCTTTTCACAGACTTCCCCATTTTTGTAAGTATGCCAATACACCAGTGGCGGATGCTGGTCTTTCAAGGAGGGGAAGCCCAAGTTGTCATCTTGCATCATAAAACGTGTATTTATACATAAATTCGACCCTCTGTTCGTTTAAGAAAATTGTGACCCATACCAGCTTGGTTTCTTTTCCAAAGACTTGACCAGTGTTCGCTCAATGGCCAGCTTAGCTAGGCTGCTTAAAATGCCTTAGCCCATTGCTTTACATTGCACTGTCCAACTCCATGTCTTTCAGAAACGGCAAGAAATCACAGCTTTCCCCTGTTGCCCTGCAAGTCCCGGTTTGAATATAGGACTTGAGGTTCAGACCTCATTCTCCCTAAATCAAAGTATTGGCCATAACTTTTCAGTACTCTGAAATACCTCCTCTAGAAACACTTGTCTCGACTCAATTTAAAATTGTGTGTGTGTATGTGAAGAAGCAAGTCAAGAATAAAAGGGCTGTCAGTAACTAATTCAAATCAATATTTTAATCTGAGTTTTTTTAATGCATTTCTTTTCCGAAAGCAAAAGCAAATCAGACTTTCGTTACTACTAATTTCCATGTCGGCCAAGATTGTATTACAGCATCTATGGATCACTTGCCAAATGATTGACCAAGGACAAAGATTAGATTTCTGCATCATCTTACCAGGTAGACTCCTCCTGCCCCTCCGGGGGCTGCAGCTGGAGTTGCAGCAGCCACACACACTGCTGTACGAAGGGTTGTCCAGGAGCTCCCATCTAGAAGACATTATCCAGGGTCAAGTTTGACCATTAACTCACAAATGTGTCAATCAGGGCTTTGAACTGGTTCAAGGAACGAAAAGCGGGAACTTTTAGTATTTTCCAGGGAACAGAAACAAAACCGGAAACGTTATTTTTTCATGTTCCGGGAACAGGAACAGTTATTTTAAAATAATGGTAACCGGTTAATACCGGTTTTATTTCGTTCCTCAAAGGAGTGCACTTTGGGATAACTTCAGAAATAAAACCAAGGGTATTATGACATCTACGATGCAGCAGTGAAGTAGGAAACGTTGCGGGACTCTCTGCAGCGGGTTGTTGTGGGTTCGCCCCAACACGCAATGAGACCTCGGCTGTAGAGAGCTACCAGCGGGCCTCTGTAGCGAGTCACTTTGACTCGCTACAGAGGCCCGAGTCAAAAAAAAAAAGATTTAATTCACATGCAGCAACACGGTAATTCATGCTTGTATACCCTCCTATGCAATAGCTGCAAACTGCTTAGCAATTCGTTTTTTTTAATTTTAAGATACGACGTGTATCTGCGCTCGCCCGCCATGTCAAGGCCATTCCATCTCTGCCAAGTAGGCAACAAATCAGCCGGGTTAGTCTGTTCAGAACGGTTCAGACAGGTCTATATTTAACGTTTTCGTTCTCTGAACCGTTCCACCACCAAAATATTGGTCCTGAACCAGTTTGGAACACAAACATTTCGTTCGTTCTTAAAGTTCCTTATATTGTGCAATGTTAAGTTTAGATATCGTTTTTATACAAAATATATTTGGTGGACTTTCAAACTTCAGAGCCACTGTATTAACGTCATTACATTCACTTCCTCGTCTGTCCACAAGATGGAGCCCCAGGTGCATGGGTCTTGACGACCTACAGTGAAAGTGCACGGAAATAAGTCTCCCAGACATAAGATATGTTAAAATAAATAATATATAATAGAGGGCGGAAAAAAAGTTAACCCGTTTTTGTAATGTTCCGTTTCTGTTCCGGAACATTTGAAATCTTTTTTCGTTTCCGCTCCTCGTGAAATTCCGTCAAATTCCGCTCGTTTTCGGTTTCCGTTCCTTGAAACGGTTCGGAGCCCTGGTGTGCGGTGACCATCATTCACGCCCTGTGTTTCCAACAGTTTAAGGCAGCAACCGTGTACTTTCAGTGCACTGAAATTTAAATCATACAGCCCTGGACAGGACTGTCACGCTAATCGTGTCACTATTTCTCTCTCAAATAATGAACCCAGCGCTTGCGCCCAAAAGACAAACAAAAAAATAACTCTGGAAAGTGAGCCATTTGAGGAGCCCAGATTTCAACATTTGGTCAGTTACTGTCCAGTCCAAAATTACCCGTTAGGTTTGTAGTGGCACTGCTTCCTGGTCTTGCTGGTCACCTGTGGGTCCCAGGCAGCTAGCATGCAGTGGAGGTACACCTAGTGGGGAGATTAAGATTTGGTAATAATTACTGTCAGTCGAAATAGCAATTCAGTTACGCAAGCAAAATGTTTAACTGCTTCAGCAAGAAGTTGGCATTTTCTCAATGCTGTAACTCACATGTGTACATTTTCAAAATAAGTAACGTTTTGAACCAGCGGTCTAACACGCTGCGCCAGGGGGCCAGCCTCGTCACTATTAAGTATGCTATGATTTAGTTTTTTTTTATTTCACAGTTCCATTTTCCCATTTTGTTTTAATTAATATGGCAAGTGCGAAAATGGGACAAGAGATCCGGGAAAGACCTTGCAGAAATGTCGGCGAGGGGAGAACTCGCGACCCTGCCCGTACCAGGGAACTAAGCCACAGGCACTATATATTTGCTTGATGCGGGTGTCTTACCGACTGCACCACAGAGCCAGCCACTTTTCATGCCATGATTTTACCGGTCCACTTGGGAATGAATTTCTTGATGAGTCACAGACCAGTTTCACGATCCGGCAGTACAACAATGTACTGAGGATGCTTCATTCAATATGCTAATTGTAATTGGCCTTGTCACCATCCGAACAATTCCATCCTGTTCTGAGATGTATTAAGCGGCATCAGACTACTTTTAGACCCACCTCCTCCCCAGCCACCTCCTCATCTATGCATTTTCAATATATTATTTATATTTCTTGTTACGACACCCATTTGGACTTATTTGGCAGCAAGGGAGGTGGTGACCAAGCTGCCACCTTCACTGAATAGATTCTTAGATTACATTCCCTGGTTAGGGAAGGCTTCTCTGAAGATTGTTTGGGCGATTCAGTCATCTTCTCCCACATCAGGAAAACATAGAAGATATTGTTCCTGTTGTGTTCTTAACAAAAACACCCCACTTCAAGTTCAGATAATGCCCCTATGTAAGCTATAAATCTAAAAATAGGAACAAGGTTAACATAGGTCCAGAAACGTTGCAAGTGTTGACACAATATGTACATGTTATCGAATAATGTTATAGAATAATCACCTCGCAGATCATAAATTGATCTGGAACAGACTACCTTCGCTCAAGACGATGACAATCAAAAATGGACCACCAAACATGCCACATCACCTCATGTGCTCCTAAATTGGCTTCACAAAACTGCCTCTCATCCCTCTATACAACCGCCCAAGTGATGGCATCTATGAATGTTACACAGTAAATATTGCAGTGTTAAATCAACACTTAGAGTTAAATTTAACACTGTCTGAGTGTATTTGGTCCTTATCAGATTTGGTGTTAAATTAACTCTTTCCATTGTGTTAAATTTCTAGAGTAAAATTACCTCGAAATAGAGTAAAAAAAAATTAACACTGGCTAACACTGTACAGCACCGCCGGCACGTCCGTGAACGGACGGGCGTCTGCATCTGAGCAGACGAAGACCGCGAGTGCCTGCGACACGGCGAGTCGGCAGCGCTACTGCGACCCCAAACCCCTGGGGTCTGAGCCGAACCTCGGTCTGCGCCAAGGGTCAGGTGCCGCAGGAGTCATGATGCAATGAAAATGGCGGTCTTTAACGTTTGAGAGACGACGAGGTGGGTGGGCTTTGGGTGGGGCTTTGTAGAGGAATTGACACGGTGCCTTGTAACTCTGCAAATTAACACCAACACTAGTAAATATTCAACTCCCTCCATTGTTGTAATAACTCTGAAAGAGTCACTGAACTTTGACACTGCATATTTAACACTGCAAAATTTACTGTGTAGTCATTCAAGAGCTCCATCCAAATTGACCAGGACCTGTGGAGGCACCGCATCAGGCTAGTGGAGGACCGAGGGTTCACATTCTGAAATAGTGAAATATGTTGGGTTACCTCTGGGCCCGATGCAAACTTGAACGCTTGAAGGAGCATACGGAGCTCCCAGGAGTGGACCCTAGGTTCAAACCTGGAGCGAGATGCCTTGCCATCCACCAAACACCTGCAACACACACAGCCCATTGATGCTGTTGACGTGGCAAAAGACTTATATCAACATCACTTATTGTTCAACTAGCAGTTCCTTTTTAATGTTTCTGGGGCATACTTTAAGAGTACAAAACAAATCTTTGATCATGTCACAGGAAATGTTTTGAAAGAAAACTAATATTTTGTGTAAAGAAATATATTCCAGTGTAGAATACTTTGCCAAAAAGAAATTGACTATAGTTTGTGCTTTCTGGAGACATTGTATAACATGAAATATAAGTATGGAATCATCTGTTTGATGTTCAGTCTTTTTAATTTTGTGGGGGGGAAAAAAGATCAGAACTGACCCAAAACTGAACTCATTTCAAAGGGCTTTAAGAAACAAAATAAATCAACAATTTTAGTAGTAATAATTACTTTTTAGAGCATGCATAGAGAAATACATCTTTAATCACTTAACACAGGACATTTTTTTTAATCATAAACAAAAACAGATTCCCTATGCGGTCTCTAAAAAATGATTACTAACAACTGTTTTTCCATTATTCCTGTTGGTGTTTAACGCAGACAATTGCATTTTGTAATGACTTCAGATTTGATAACTGAATGAACAGAGAGAGAGCGAGAGAGCGAGAGAGCGAGAGAGAGAGAGATATATGACGGCAACAGTTTCCCCAGTAGAAAGTAACGTGTGAAAAATGTACTCCAAAAGTAAAAAAACAAACAAAAAATGTAACTGAGTAAATGTAATGCGTTACTGCCCATCTATGGCATTTTGTGTATGGGAATGTTTTCGGTCGATCCATCGCTAGGGCCGTGCTCAAAGCCCCAAACACCCCATCCCCCAGAAAAATAAATAAATAAAACTGCCATACGGAATCCTGCAGATGGTCAGATATGATCTACCACAGGTTAGCCAGTGGCAACACTGCACCACTAGAGTGGCGAGTCACCCACCAGCTACAACTTCCAGCCAACCTCCTCGTACCCGTGATTGGTGATGATTGGGTAGCTCTCGCTGGCCAGCTGCAAGTTTGGAGTGGGTGTGGCCACACATTCGTCGACAAGCAGCAGGAAGTCGAGGTGTGCGCCCATAGATATGCTAGCCCGGACGGGGATCAGAGAGCCCAGTGTGAAGGTCGACGAGGTCGCTGGGCCTGAGAAGTTCTCTGGACAGAACGTTTACTGATTACATTCAAATAAACAGTGATTACACAAGCAGTTTGTTTAACTTTACTTAACTCTAACCGTTTCAGCACCGTCTGGAGCTGCTTGATGGATCAATTTGGAAATTTAAAAAAAATGTTGGGCAATGAAAATCTATTCAGATTTAAAATCAGATCGTTTTAGTACATTAGAGCAGTACAATGCATTGTGATTTTTCTAGTTTGGTTTTAAGTGAAAAGGCTGAAAATAGGCATTTTAATCCTAACACCAAGGAGGCACATAGGTTCTATGTGGCTCATTCCATATGAGAATAGGACCATTTGCCAAGTTGGAAAAACTAAATTTTGAAATCAAATTCCTCTAGAGAACACCATTTAAACACAAAAAAGCACTACAATCTGAGCAGAAAACTTAAAAGATATGTCTCCTGACATCTTTGAGCGCATGTATGAGTTTTCTGCAGCCAAGCAACACTGAGAAACGCATTGAGAAAAACCAATGTTACCAATCAGCAAAATGACCAAGTAAAAAAAAATTGATCAATCCAAATAGGCTGCACTTGCTTGGTATGCCACATGGCCAGACTAGTTCGGAGAGGAAATAAATGTAACTTCTAAAATTTTTCTTTTTTAATTTGTCGAATTAAACATCAGACTGACCATCTGCCAGTTCCAAGGTGAACACGAGGTCTTCCACAGCATGGCTCTGCAGTGCGGCAACGTTGTATTCAGGTGGTGCCCAGTGCGCTGGCCTGGGGGACAGACTGTCATGACTAGGGCACTCTGGGCTGGCTCTGTGGCGCAGTGGGCAAGACCCCTGCACACATCCAGCTCAACACATAGTCTTGTGCCTGTGTTTACAGCACGTGCAGCAAGATCGCATCCCCTCATGGTTATATACCACAGGTTCACTAGTCCCCGATCTCTCATCCCACCCTTCACATACCAACGCTGTAAACAATTTCTTGCACCAAAAAACGCAAACGCCAGGACAAATAAAAATAAACCTTAAGATATTAGTGCTCAAACAAAGGCTGGATACGCACAGACAGAAGGTGAACTCCAATTAGATCAGATTTTTTTTAAGTCGGTAAGATTCAAGAAATTTACAGTTATATTAGCATGTATGATTTTGATATATTGAGTGCCATACATCTCATCCTTTCCCTGTAAAACATTTAACTCAAGGCCTGGAGCAAGGAATATCTATTCAAGTAAGCCAGATCGGTCAAAAAGATAAAATAAAATGTATTACTTTAAAATATCAGCCACTCATGGTGGCTCTGTGCCAAAAATTGTTCCGTCCGCAGATGTGCTGCAGGTCTGCTACCCCACTCTTATCTTTCACATTACCTCGTCAATAAAACAGGAAAATGTTGCTTGCGCCGGAAAATATACACATCAGCCACTTAAGCTCCACGCAAGTTGTCCCTTGATTTTTCTGCATGATTGCCGCAGGCCGGGATAGTTTAAGCCTGTGCTGCAAATTACAGTTTGGGCAAAATACTGAAAAACAAACAAATGTGAATGGCGGGTCTTCAGTCAATGAGGCTCCTAGACCACAATATTGAGAAACAGCCGGGGCTTTCCCGATAAGTTTCCAAGAATGCAGTGCAGACATTTAAAAATTACAGCCATTTTGGCTGTAATTTAAAAATTACAGCCAAATTACAACCACCATAAATCATCATGCGGGCCAAATTAAACAGTGCTTTAAAAAAATAAAAAATAAAAAAAATAAAAACCTTTCCATGGTTAGTGTGCCCTCAGGGGAAAAAAGGAACACAATTCAAGTAGACCTGCCTGGGAAAGGTGCAGACAACTGGACGAATGAAGGAGGTTGCGGGTTCTCCAGAATCCAAAGTGAGGTTAGTGCGAAACTCCAGTTCGGTCTCGGTCACCTGGACACAAATGATACATTAGTCCCAGAATCCCATCCACGTCACCCACAGCTTCAGTAATATACATTTGTAGCACCGTTTAAACTTCAGCCACTAGTGGACACATAAAACCATCCACTGGAATTTCATAAAAAGGTAATTTATAATGCACTTTGGAACCATGGAATGGCAGAGTGCTACAGATGTGTCATGGAACAAGGAAAAATTACTAGAACTACGCAGTCATTGGCGACTGCGAAAAGGATGAGGGCGCCACAGACTGAATAGAACACAAACCAAATATTTTCAAAAAGGCTTCTCGTAACCAGTTTTTCATTGTGTATTGATAAGCTCACTTGGTCGCGGTTCAAGCACAGTGCGCGTACAATATGATGCTGGGTGTCAGCATCTATGAGACTGCACGAGGCTAGTCTAGTTGGCACTGGAATCTATGGGCCATATGAGATAAACCATGATGCATATGCCCAGTCTACTGGGCACACACAGTAAATACCCTGTAGCCTTGACTGGGATAGGTTAATTTAACAACTCCGAGTAGAGCCGCTGCTCCTTCGCCTGGAAAGGAGTCCACTGACGTGATTCGGGCTTCTGGTTAGGATGCCCCTCGAGCGTCTCCCTAGGGAGGTCCTCGATGCATGTCCCACTGGAAGAGACTGCAGGGCAAACCAAGGCGCAGGTGGAGGGATTACATCAACTCCAGCTTGGAACGTCTCTGGATCCCCCGGAGGAAGTCGCTAATGTTGCTTTGGAAAGGGAAGTCTGGACCCCCCCCCCCCCCCCCCCCCC
>OMKY01210213.1:0-10147 GCA_900302395.1 Bregmaceros cantori | reverse complement strand
TTCAGACTAACGCTGTCAAAACAAGAAAATAACTTACAAAATAAATACCCACATTTTCATTGAAGGTAAATTTGGTAGTTCGAGAAGTGTCTTAGATAAATGTTATTTTTACCTGCGCCGGGGCGGAGCCGCGAATCAGGTTATGTTTTTAGCTGTGTTGGTTTGTCCACTCGATAACTGAAAAAGTTGTGCACGGATCTGGATGAATGTTGGAAATGACAAAAGAATGCAACATTTTGTTGCATTTCTGTAGCCTATAAGTAACATAATCATACTTAATCACCAACTTACCGATAGATAATTTCTGTAGCCTATAAGTAACATACTCATACTTAATCACCAACTTACCGATAGATCATTTCTGTAGCCTATAAGTAACATAATCATACTTAATCACCAACTTACCGATAGATCATTTCTGTAGCCTATAAGTAACATAATCATACTTAATCACCAACTTACCGATAGATCATTTCTGTAGCCTATAAGTAACATAATCATACTTAATCACCAACTTACCGATAGATCATTTCTGTAGCCTATAAGTAACGTAATCATACTTAATCACCAACGTACCTATAGATCGCTGTGCGCTCGCGTGACTAGACTTCGGGGTCGCTGGGAAATGTAGTTGGCATATTCGCCGGTGGCGTCAATCGCAATCGTGCTACTCTACGAACTCTTGCATTGATGGGTTGCCACACATACTGCTAGCACTAAAATTACTATATTTTTGTACCACTACGACGCAGGTTTGCAATCTGAGTGCTTCTAGTCGTGTCTACTGCGTTCTGAAACACTAACAACTTGGCTCCGTGTGTGTGCGTTCTGCCACCAGCTCATCATTTTAATTTCCACCAATTGTCTGCCACTGCTGTTAGTCAAGAAGTCTTGAAGTTCGTCTTGAATTTCTCTCATAATGGTGTAAAAAGGTATTTTTAAAAATGTCTAAAAATGTTAGAGCTGCAACCGATGAATCGATTAATCGATGATAATCGATTATTGAAATAATCGGCAACTAATTTGATAATCGATTAATCGACAGCGATTAATCACTTCATGGTTTGGCCTATTCTCTGCTCAAACGTGTTGAATATATGTTCTCAATGCAATGTTTCCAGTGTCCCTAATAAGGCCCCAATACAATAAAGACTACACATAAGCTTGGGTGAAAGCCCAATACGTTATAATATAGCCTGTAAGAGTAGGCTCTACAGCCTGCAAAGATCCAACGTCTGCGTGGTCGATCTGGCCCGCATGGTCAAGTGGATCCACCAGAAGTGTGATGTGAGCAGCTGTTATTTAGAGGATGTGAACTGAATTCTTCAGATAACCAGTAGACCGTTGTGGTGGTTACAGTGTACCACAATGCTGCACACACAGGTGTTGCATCACAACACAACACACAAATGTGTTGGAACGACTCAGGGGTGTATAGCTGTTTCATGTCGACTAGGGCTGCAATGATTAATCGACTACTCGTTGACTAATCCATTATGAAATTTATCTGAAACTAATTTAATAAGCGATAATCACCAAGGACTTGAATCATTGTTGTTGTCGGCAGTTTTGTGTTGAAACCGCGCTATTGGTCCATGCAAATTAGATATTGTTTCTGAAAATATGAAATGTTAAACTGATCTAATTGATAAAAAGATAGATATTATGAAAACCATCAGTATCAGAGAAAGTAACGCTATTGTTGGTGCGTTTGCTGCTTATAGAGGACCTAATTTGACAATATTTCAAGTTGACAAGAAGGATTTCTTGTCATCGTGGCTTGCTGTGAATATTTTTGGATTCTTTTCTGAAGAAAAAATATCTTAACAGATTAATCGACTAATCTTTTTAATAATTGGCAACTAATTTTAATATTAAAATAATTGTTAGTAATAATTGAATAATAATAATAATTCCCTTCAATAATAACTGAATGGTGTACAATCGTTGCCGGTGTGTTGCGGGCTGGTCGCAATCCTGGTTCCCTGTCTGTTGTGGAAGAAAGTGAACTGAAATTGTTTTTGTACAAATACATTTCACTGCAACAAAGTGCCGGCTCAAAAATACTGAAATTGATGAGTAGATATTTGAGACTCCCCAGACCACAGGTCAAGCAGCTCTGCGGGTTTGCGTACCCTCTCTGGCTATTCTGCATCATCGCCCCCTCCCCCCCGACTGTTCATCCCAAGTTCCGATTTAATCCCATCGCTATCTCTCTCAAAAAAGAATGAAAAACTGTGCTTGCGTCCAAAAAAATAACAAATAAAAATAAATAAAAGTACAAAGTCATACTTTTCCTTTCATACTTATGCATGTCATTTATTAAGTCCACATTGAAAATCAACTGTAAGAGTGCAATTCTCAAAATCAACAATTCGAGGAAATGAACATCACTATGAGAGCACTTCCAGTTGTCATGCGTTGATGGCGTTGCAGAAGAAAAAGTATAAAGCGTTCTCTTCGGTCTCGGACACAGAAGTTGCACCCTCCCGACAAGTAGACCGCATCCATTGCGCGTCATAATCTTGTCTTGTGGGGAACAGATGTGTTGGGCGAGATCCTTCTCAGGAAGGAAGTACTGATTATTGCCACTATCGTGCTGGCTGTGTGGCTCAGTTGGTAAGTCACCCGCAGCCAGCACATTCATAGTACATGTGACTTAGTTCACTGGTACGGGCAGCGTTGCAAGTTCAACATTTGAAATGATTAACACCTCACATTGACAAAACTAGAAAATATCAAAACTTGTAATGTCTCCTATTTTTTGGACATGTGCAGTATTTCGGTAATCTTCAGTCCACCTCTACTGCTACATAAATCCACAAACTGCAAATATGCAAGAATGAAAAGTTGTTCTGTTTCAAGAGTGTCAAGTGACTATTACATTCTTAGGAAGTGTCTGTGATGCCTCCCCCGTTTCCCTGTAATGCGAATGACAGAACAGCATTTAATAAAATGTTGTGAAAGGACTGGAGCAGTGATCACTGTGTGCTGAAAATGTTTTGGTCTACAAACCGGTTGGGCAAATGGTTCCCCTTTCTCAGTGTGTCATCGTTATGTGAGTTTCATACAAGCCTTTCATGCAATGTGCAGGCTCGTCACCTTCCCAGAAATTTGGTCTAGGTATAGATATAGATAGATATAGATATATAGATAGATGGCTAGATATCCAGCGTCTTGACACATATGTTCTTCTGTTTCTCCAGTCAGGAGCGTCGGACATGCGCTTCAAGCTGTTCACGGAGAAGGAGGCGGTGAAGCCGACGTCCAAGCGGCAGCGTGTGATCAACTCGCGGTATCGAGAGGACTACATCGAGCCCATGGTGTACCGAGCCATCATGGAGTAGAACCCTCCACCAAGCACCCTTTATTTATACTCTACGGCTGGGACTCCCTCAGGCTGCGTCACCGCTGCTTACGGTCGCATGTACGCGGGCTGCGCAGGCTTTACGATCTTTTTAATCTTTGTTGTTCCGTTTCTCTGTTCTTCTTCCAACTTGTCACACGCTCTTTCCAAGTCGTCAGTTGGCTTTGAAGGACAACACCACTGGAGATGCTTTACGAAATATGTTCTTCCCTGACCTGGCCTGTTTACGGACTGCAAACCAAAATCCATAACCAAGCACCGGGCAACTCGCACTCCCACTTGTGACGCAGTCATGACGCCACATGCGGAAGTAAGCGCCATTTTCCCACTTTTCTGACGGTTGTTGGTTGGTAGTGAAAGTGGGACGAGAGAGACGTCGGGAAAGAAATCATGACGCTGGCGTTACTGTTACTTTGGTCACAGGCACAAACACTGGCTGTGTCCGAAATCGCTCCCTATCCCCTACTCCCTATCCCCCATATAGTTCACTCACTTATAGTGCACTCAACAGCAACGGCCGAGATTTCGGACAGTAGAGTCGGCGCCGTTGAAAATTATTATGAATTATAATTGTAAAAAATATAATTATAAAATTCAAAAATCATCACAAAAAGTCCAAATTACTTACATTTATAGCTATTTGCCGTGGTCGGTCGCTATTTACTCCCGCTGCGGCATTTTTTAAAAGTTTAGGTCATTTTTAAAACGTCTCGCAATGCATTGTGGGTTATATTTCTCCGTCTAGGGTACATCCGATGCTCACTACATTTCGCGGTGCATTGTGGGATACTTTCAGCGCACTATCTAGGGTACATGGAGAATTCGGACACTACAAAATGGCGTGCACCTCATATAGTGCACTATATGGGGGTTAGGGAGCGATTTCGGACACAGCCACTGACTGGGCCACAGAGCCAGCACGAGTCGTACCTATCGTGCCTGTGTGCGTGCACTCTCTGGCGTGAAGCAGTACACGATGCAAGCCGCTAATCACTTCTGCATTTCATTCAACACACTTCAGTCATGTAACAACTTGCATACAGAATCTAAATAGTAGTGGGTGCATGCAGGCAAAATGGGCATGTGTCAATCCTTTAAGATCAAGGAAGAACTTATTTCAGTATGAGTTTTCGGTGGCGTTACCCTTTTTAAGCTCAATGTTATTGTAGATTAATTTAAGTGCTAGTTTGAGGTCAGTGCACACCAATGTGATTCAATGTAGCAGAACTTGCGAATAGCCCTCCCACTCATAGATGTTTTGTTTGATTCTGGTTGGCTAAGGTTCTCCACAGGCTGCTCACGTTTTGATGAAATATCTGATTTCTACGTCTCACCTAAGGCTTGCAACTCATTTCATGTGTTTCGGCAGCAGAGATCCTTTTTCTTTATATGGATCGCCCTTGTTGAGTAGTTTTAACCCTTAATTGCCCTCACCTGGCAAATTAATTTTCACAGGTGTCTGAGATTGATTTCAGTGATCCACAGAGCCCTGCCACACAGTAGCGTCAATGAGTTTATTTGAAAAACAAAAATGTAATCGTGAAATATGTGCATAATAAGTTGGAGCGAAGGAAAAAGCATGGTCGATATTCCCACATGCGAGTCAAACCAACATTATACAAATTCTCCTGCAAACTTGTTATCCCATACTGTGTGCACCACAAGCCCACTGTTTTAATTCACGTAGAACCTGCGCTGCCCACCGTATTTTTACCTGCTCACCCGTAGCATTTGTGAATGTTTAAGACCCGAGCATCTAGTTACCCGTGTCTGCAAGTGCCTGCCCCAGTGCAGGACTCTGCCCTAAAGTGGCTGTGCTTTATTATTAGGGACCTTAAGCAGGCACGGTTTTCACAGCGGCGAGGGGGCACCCGGAACTTGGATCGGTGCTCCACTGAGACTTGAGCCGTACTGCTGGCCTGGTTTGCCGTCGTAGGCTGATCTACTACGTGGAGAGAGGCAGCCCCTGTCTTCAATGAGCTGTGGAGGGCAAATTTAAATTTATAATTTACATTTTGAGTGGATTAATTCCTGAACCCCCTTTTAATTAGACCTGAGCATTTATTTCATTTTTTTTATCATAAAGTAACAAAAACTCCGGTGAAATTAACGGATTTCCAAATGCATGAAAACAACTTCTCTCACGCTCTCTTGAATTACGTTTTCAAAAAGAACGAGCGGGCGCACGGTCTTGTATGTGGTAAACGTCAGCTGATCACACAGCGCCCGCCGTGGCTGCGGCAAACTGCTTAACCATTACTGTGGATACGACAGCGACTCAAACCAGTGGGAAGAAGGGTCGATTTCCACGTCGCCGTCACGTAAAACACGCTTGCTTAAAGTCCGTAGTATGACGTCAACCTCGCCACAGCTCGGGGGCCGTGGCACGCTTGGCACCACAGCCGAGCGGTCGCAAAGACACTCGGTTGCTAGCCATAGCCAGAAGTGGCCAGTTTCAAGTTGTCCCGTCGCGTTGGTGTCCACTGGCCTTCAGTCTCCAGGGTTAAGACCACTTCTCTTTCTGCAATGGTAGGGCGTACTTGTGTGCTACACCACTGTTCTGTACTCCTTTTTTGTAAGCTCAACAACTTGAGTAAAGTTTGGACAACCAAAACCTAGCTCTGTGTGTGTGTGTGTGTGTGTGCATGCACGCGCATCATATTTTGCTATCTCCTATTGTAGCAGAATGTGCACCAACACGGGTCATCTTTCTCCAGATGCGTTGATCCAGTGTTCTGTTAAGGATCAGTAGAGTACTGACCTTTCGCAGATGCTGTCACGCCATCGTTTGAGTTGGCTATCTCTGCTTCTTTACTCCCTCTACTAATCCTGCCAGGCAATGTCGTTAGGTCAATTTGGGAGCACTTTAGATGACCATAGCGTTTTAGATACCTGCTTTTGTGTGCGTGTGTCTTCCTGTGAATCAATAAATAGCAGAAATTCCAGCTTGAATTGGTTGCTAGTTACACCTTGTAGCAGGTCAACCAGTGCAAGCTTGTCTGAAGTAAACTGGTTTTAGCTTGTGGCCAGGCTCGGACTGGTCCAAGGCCAACTGATTCTACGGTAATTTATAGCGGCCCTGCTGGAAAATCCAGCTACAACTAGTTTTAGCTCATTGTAGCTGGTCTTAGTTGGTCAACCAGTTCAAACTCGCCCGAAGTAAACAATTTAGCTGGTCACCAGGTTCAAACTGGTCGGAGGCCAGCTGATTCTTAGCTGGTCTAAGATGGATTTTTCAATGGGGACATCCCAGAAATGAGGCCCCAAGCACTGATGAAACGACCGAACCAAGTGATCTCCGTCCCTGAGTGTTTGTGTTTTAGCCTGGCAAGCCAGACCCACTGCATCGTCCACGAATTGCACATCGCTGGCGATGTGCAATCTGTGGACGATGCATTGGGTCTGGCTTGCCAGGCTATTTGTGTTTGGTTCTCCATGTGAACCAATGGGTGAAATTCCTCCTGCACATTCATTATGGTTTAGTTATCACATCCATATGACACAATGGTGACATGAGTGAGTAATCTATATCCCTGAAATGCAGAGTCTGGGATGCAATGGTTTTGCGTTGGCCGCCGCAGGTTTTCGGCTGCTCCGCATCCGAGGTAGATCCTTAATGACATCACCGTCGCAGGCCCATAACATTACAGCAAGCATGGCTCTACAATATCATTGACCTGCACAGACAAACAACAAGAGTTGATTGCCGTTAAACAACAAAAGATGAAAATTCTTCTATCATGTGTTAGGGATATCTCTAGCCTTACCTCCTAGATTGGTAAAAATAGAAGCAATAAAAGGCATTTGAATTTGTGCAAACTTTTGTTTGTGGGAACAACTCACCAGATGTACATAGGAAAAAATTGAAAGTGATTAGTTGATTCTATGTTCATTGTAGTTTGGACAACTGAGCAATGTGAATAAAGCACTGCAGTCTGCGCAAGGTAAAGGTCGATTTATGCTTCTGGCGCATAGCCTCTGCAACCGTCTCTGTGCGACCAAGCCCCCTGTGCAGAGGTTCTGCAACCACATCGTGCACCTCAAAAAAAAAATCCTTGTGAACCCGCGCAGAGAAAAAGCAGCTGTGATTGGTCCTTGGCATGCCATTCCGGCTGTCTGCGTTGTCGTTTCAGTACCAGGCGAGCCATTTTTAAAAACCGAGGATCAACTACACTACAATATAATAAATATAAATATATGAATGGAATATAAACTCTTCCACTGGGGCCGCCGAAGTTCTCGTGACTTTCCGCCAGAGTTCTAGCGAGTTCTCGAATAGACTCCCACTTGCGCTTCGGGGTTCGCGACCAGACCCAACTGGTTCGCGACCAGACCCAACCGGCATTTGCTGTTGCAGAAGTGTAATCTGGCTTAGTGTGCTGCAACTGTGCCTACTGCAAACATACTCAGTTGGTAGAGCAGCGCTTCCAACGACAGTAGGGTCAAACACCAAATGATCGGTGGTTCGAATCCTGACATTCTCCATGCCAAAAAGTCCACCAGCAACAATTGCTCCCAATGGGTCGTGGTTGATGGCAGCGGGGGGACACCCACCATTTGAGCGTTTCTCCACTCTGATCATCTACGGCAATGCATCGGAACTGCAGCAGTGCAACAGTGGTGCTTCTGTGTCGGGGCAGTGAATTTACCTCGTCGGAACTGCGGAACTTCCAAATAAAGCCGTCGGAGAGAAGAACCTCAGAATTCTGTGTATTCAAAATGGAGGCTTGTAACCGATGGCAGCCGCCACCATTGAAATGTGTACATACTTTCCTGCATGGGTTAAAGGAGTCTGTGGACCACATCAGGGACGGTGAGCAGGAGAATTGAGGTCATGTTCTCATGACCTTCTTATGTTTAATCTGGCGGCTTCCGATCCAACGTGTTAACAATGCCAAGGTATTCCACAACAACTTTGCTTCATTGGTTGCATACACTGCAACATCCCATACTTCCTGGCAATCCGTGGAAGGAGTGAGCCAATAGCGCATTCCATTTGGCATTCACAACTTTGATGTTTTTCAGACAGGAAATTGTTGAACGACAGACACCCACAGTGCTCCAATGGAGGACTTGAATGTAGCAGGTGTATAATTAAAGAGACGAGCCACAGATAAACTAACAACATTGCTGAGGAAAATAGAGGTAGAATATGAATTCCACTTTCCTTCGTGCAGTTTGCTGTACGAGTATCAAGTATTGAGTGCCTTTGTAGTATGAGTAACAACACACCAATGGGGTGTGTTGTTTTTTAGGAGTAGTGAGCATTGAAAGCTAACCCGAACGTTCAACTAGATGCTCAAGAAAATTTTGTGGAGCATTTTTGCCAACTACAGGATTACCAGCTGACTTGGGCACATATTTTATAGAGTTTAAAACATAGTAATTGACAGACATGTCTGTTGACATATCATTGCTTACGGTGGCTTGTTTGGAGCCCAGCGCCGCTCTCTCAATGTTTGCCGCAACGGTATGTTAACCCTTTGGTACTTTTATGAGGAGAATCTTAAAAAAAAAATTAATGTCGCAGTTCAGTGAAAGATGCATCCTACGCTCCCGTGAGCAGGATCACAGCCAAAATGCTCAAATGAAACTGAAAAATGCACGAACCATAAGGGTTAATAAACAAGTGTGTTAATGCCAGAGATGAGCAGTAACACATTACATTTACTTAGTTACAATTTTTTGAGTACTTTTTTACTTTTGGAGTACATTTTTCACGAGTTACTTTCTACTTTTACTCAAGTAAATTTGAGGTGAAAAAAACTACTTTTTACTGAGATGTCAGTAAAAAGTACTCGGTACATATCTCTCTCTCGGGCGCTTTCTCTCTCGCTCGCTCTCTCTCTCTTGGTGTCTCTCGATCTCTCTCTCTCCCACTCGGTCTCTGTCTCTCTCTCAGGCTCTCTCGGGCGATCTTTTTTTTTTTTCATTCATTTTTTTAAACTGAAAGTTATTCAGTACTTTCGCTACTTAAGTAACTTTTTTGTGGAATACTTTTTTTACTTTTACTTGAGTAACTATTTGGATGACTACTTTTTACTCCTACTTGAGTAATATTTTGCTGAGGTAACAATACTTTTACTTGAGTAAATTGTATGGCTACTCTGCCCATCTCTGGTGTTAATGCTTATAGTGTCATGACAAAAAATTTTCATAGGTCTCTTCCTAGCTCTGTCCTGGAACACGACCACCACGACAGGCTAGGAAGAAAGCAGTGTTTTAAAAAGTGATGACGAACTTGTTCAAAGAACGATTCAAGTTCATGAACTCTTTCATATTTTAGACGAACGTGAACGACATGTTCATTTTTCTTGTTGTAACGTATACTTGTGAATGCACTCTTTTTTTTTTTTTTAAGGTTATTCAACTGAGCTGTATTTTGGTTCCGAATTTGTTCATATCAGATTTCAGCCTTCCGAGTGAAAACAGCATTAAAGCTAAAAAAAACACGTTCCTACTGCAAATCTAACCCAGGCCCTAATCTAACCCAACATGAAAACATTTACATATTGCTTTTCATTTTGTTCAGCTTGTACACTGTCAATAATGTTGACCAATTACAGAGATGGCAAAAGTAGCCAAATTTCTTACTTAAGTAAGAGTAAAATTCATTTGTGAAAAAAAGAACTCGAGTAAGACTACAAAGTACTGATCCAAATATCTACTTGAGTAGAGTTAAAAGTACAGGCTCCGAAATGTACTCAAAAAGTATTTTTGAAAGTAAAAAGTACAGGCTCTAAAATGTGCTGAAAAGTATTTTTGAAAGTATAAAGTACA
>OMKY01210206.1:0-12815 GCA_900302395.1 Bregmaceros cantori | reverse complement strand
GGGTGCGCGCGCGTGTGTGTGCATGTGTGTGTCATGCACAAACACGCACACACACACGTAAAGGGGAGCGGAACGCTCCAGGCGCACACACAACAGTGCCGTACGCACGCGAATGCACACACAACAGTCCCATACGCACGCAGACACACACACATTCCCTCATGCACAGGAGGAAATGCGGACAGAAAGGCGTGTGTGTCTGCGTGCGTAATGCACTGTTTTGTGTGTGTGTCTGCGTAAGTACGGGCCTGTTGTGTGTGTGTGTGTGTGTACTGCACTCTTTTGTGTGTGTGTGTGTGTGTGTGTGTGTGTGTGTGTCTGCGAGCGTACGGGACTGTTGTGTGTGCATCTGCGTGCGTAAGGCACTGTTGTGTGTGCGCCTGGAGCGTTCCGCTCCCCTTTGCGTGAGAGTGTGCGTGACACACACATGCATACACACATGCACACACAACGCGGCGTGCATGAGGCCGCTTCAGTTAAAACTTTGGAATATATATCTATTACTTCGCCTTTCATGCACTGGAGCGCACAGTCCGCTGATCAGCGCTGCTGTCAATCACTGAGCACACGGCCTCGCCCCCCCAGGACGTACCGTATACGTGCGGTGAAAAATCAAAATAAATGATTTTCTGTACGGTCCGTATACGGACCGTACGTCTACGGCACGTATTTCAACACAATGGAGCACGCTACAACGGTGACAACACATTCGTTTGCTCATGTATACGGACTGTACAGAAAAATCTCTGTAGTGGAAACCTAGCGTTACACTTTCTCACGCTAGGTTTCCACTATAGAGAGGTCCGTATACGGTCCGTATACGGTCCGTACACGATCCGGTTGGAAGATTGCCGTTTCCATTGTCAACAAAACTCCTGCGGGCGGCGCATTGGTATTCGCGCGTGAACATACATAACGCGATAACGCACACTTCATGCAGCCCGCCCCCATGCAGTTGTCAACAATAGCACGTGGCTACGAAGCAGCGCAAGAGGTGAGTGTTTGTGTGTGTGTGTGTGTCTGCGTATGTGTTCGCTTGTTGCTGTGCTTTTGTGTGTGTGTGTGTCTGTGCGTGTGTGTTTGTGTATGTGTGCGTGCGTGAGCGTGCGCAAAGGAAAGAGAGGGGAACAGAGTGCTTCAATGGTGAGACAGCCATGTGCATGAAAGGCGAAGTAATATATATATTCCAAAGTTTTTACCGAAGCGGCCTCGTGCGCGCGCGCGTGCGTCACGCACACACACACGTAACAGTGCCGTACGCACGCAGATGTACACACAACAGTCCCGTGCGGTCGCAGACACACACACACACACGAGTGCAGTACACACACACAACAGGCCCATACGCACGCAGACACACACACAAAACAGTGCATTACGCACGCAGACACACGCGGATTTCCTCATGCACAGGACAGAAGGCGTGTGTGTCTGCGTGCGTAATGCACTGTTTTGTGTGTGTCTGCGTAAGTACAGGCCTGTTGTGTCTGTGTCTGCGTGTGTACGGGACTTTTGTGTGTGCATCTGCCTGTTTTGTGTGCCGGTGGGATAGACAGGAGGCTGCGATGACAGAAATGCGCGTGTCTGCACACACACGCACAACAAAGCCGCGTGGACGAGGCCGCTTCGGTTTAAACTTTGGAATATATATCTTCGCCTTTCATGTACTGGAGCGCACAGTCCGCTGATTGATCGGCGCTGCTGTCAATCACTGAGCACACGGTCACGCCCCCAGTAGTACCGTATACGTGCGGTGAAAAATCTAAATAAATGATTTTGACGTACGTATACGGCACGTATTTCAGCACAATGGCGCATGCTACAACGGTGACAACACGTTTGTTTGCTCACGTATACGGACCGTACAGAAAAATCTCTGTAGTGGAAACCTAGCGTCAGAATTCTTCCGCGGGCCAGAAAAACTTGATGGCGGCCCGGATTTGGCCCGCGGGCCGCCAGTTGAATAGCACTGACCTATTGGTCTACAAAAACTTGATATTTATAATTTCGGAAAATCCAAAATATGGGTAATAATGATACGTATTCAACATTGCTGATATAATTGTTAGTTGCGGCCCTCCATGGAACCCACCTCTCCCATGCGGTACTCCAGCCGGACCACGGACGGGATGCTGCCGACGAACTCATCCAGACTGGCGTAGCCCAGGCGCTTGAGCGGGATGGACTCCCCGCACAGAGACCGGTAGTCAGACTGGAGCCTCTGCAGCGACACCCCCTCCTTGCTCGACTGGAGCACGTTGCGGAGCATCTTCTTCACCCCGTCCAGGTCCATGTCGGCCGCCACGTGGGACTCGGTAGCTAGCGGCACCGATGGACTGATCCGACAAAACTAGCCGATAATGTCGTGGGTCCGACTTAAACACGCGTGGAAGTTTGCCGTGGACAGCTTTAAGCAAATGTTTAATAACTGAGCGGAGCGTTGAAGCTGAGTGTATTAGATGATAACTTTGATAACTGAAACGTGTCCTGAAACGAACGCCATTGACGGAGTAGATTCAATTAACAACTCGTAGCCACGCCCTCTGGGCAAGCAGGCCCGGCGGAAATCCGCCTTATAAAGTTTATTTTATTTTTATTTTTTTTAAGTAACATCGTTATTTTAGACATTCAACCGGTGTGGCGATATTTACTTTTAAATATCTATTTTTTAATAATCAATAAACATTTTTAATAATCAATTACTTGTAATCGAGTTAATAATGAACATTATAATCAGTAACGTATTGTAACGAAAGGCTGTCCCCTCGTGGAGGAGCTAGGAATAGAGGAACTTACATCGGCAATAGCTGAACTCAGCAATTGCCGAGGTTCGTTCGGACTCTATTTAAGGAGGCGTGTAGGCAGGTGGAGGACCGCCAACGGTGGTGGCCCAGAATGCACCGCGTGTGCATTCACTACACTGCCCCCTCCCGACATGGCTCTCGTCCCGAGAGCCGCTCCAACTCCACAGCGCCTTTCGTCTGATCAAGCGGCCCCGCCGCCATCCCCACCGCGTGCGGCCCGTCAACCACTAGTGACACCAATGTAACGAAAGGCTGTCCCCTCGTGGAGGAGCTGGGAATAGAGGAACTTACATCGGCAATAGCTGAACTCAGCCATTGTCAAGGTTCGTTCGGACTCTATTTAAGGAGGCGTGTAGGCAGGTAGAGGACCGCCAACGGTGGCGGCCCAGAATGCACGGCGCATGCATTCACTATTCTATTTTTTTATAATAAATAAACATTTTTAATAATCAATCACTTGTAATCGATTTAATAATGAATATTATAATCAGTAATGTATTCTCATTACCCAGTTTAAAAAGTAAGGATTACAATTTTTAAAATGTATTTTTTCAATTACACTTTTTGGGCGCATGCGCCGTTTTTCATTCTTTTCATGCTTCTGCAGGTCACTTCCGGTGCCTATATGTATGTATATAAAGCAGTGGCGTAGCCAGAAATCTAAAACAGGGTGGGCCAATAGTGAAAGAGTGTGGACCCATTTTTGACGGGGCGTTTGGGGGTCTTCCCCCAAGAAAATTTCAGTTTTTAGATGCTATTTAATGCATTTTAATGCATTTTAATCAACCATGTGTCCGGCATAATGCTGCGCCGGACAAGGCACTGAAAAGACGGACGCCTGGCCATCCTACTTTAAAACCCCTAAGGCATTAGGTCTTTATGTAGGTTATGTTAATAGAGGGAACAATATAGGCCTACCTATATAAAAAAAAAAATAACAGAATTAAAATAATTCAGATTACACACAGTCGCCGTTGCGCTACTGTGACGTGATATTGCAAGTAAACAGCGCTCGGAAAGAGAGACTTATTTTTCTCCTTCGGCGCATTAGTATGAAAAAAACAAACAAAAAAAACAGCCGCTATAGACAAGTTCGGGGGGTACTTCCGGTGTCTGAACGTCACGCCAGGTGTCATTTAGTTCGCTGTGTTTTTGTCAATTTTTCAACATGAATATTCGGTGTTAACACACACCTACAGGGTTACTTAAAATGGATGGTGGTAACTTGCGGGGTGCTATTCAACAAATGCTCTCGTGCGGATCTGTGACCCACAAACGCATGATTTAATAATCAGTGCAACTCGTTCCATTTTCTCATTCCTTTTGTAATAACTAGTAGAAGCAGCCAGCCTATTGGTCCAGAAGAACACGTGACCACTCGGTGAGTAACTTCAAGTAGGATTTTGACTGTATTTCATTCATATTTATACAAAAAATGTTAAAGAAAGGAGTGTGATGTGTAACTGGTCACATAGCGACATCTAGTGGTCGGATTTTTAATTGGCGTGCGTTTTGTGTGTTTTTGTGTCTACGTATTGCGGCCTTCACCAGGCTTTATATTATAAAGTCTGGTGGAAGTATCCGGAGCGCGCATGCTCGGGGAATCAGCAGAAGTTTTCCATGCACTAACCATGCTACCATACATTAAAATTAAACTCTGAATTTGTTTCACTTTCTTTAACTAATACGCGTGTGCGGCAGAGTGCGAGTGAAGTTTGTGTACGTGCATGCACATGTGGCAAACGAAATTACGGCACATGGATCCTAATGTCTTTAAATTGAGTAAAAGACAGACTTCTGCTTATCTCGCCGGAATGTGCCACCACAAAATAACCCAGACGTTTACTTTTCCCGTCCGAATGTGCCACTAAATAACACAGACGTCATAGGGTGATTGCAAAAAACAGAGGACCCCACGTAATTCAATGGCAACGCGAATTGGACTTAAGATGTAAATTGGAAAGATGTCAAGTGAGGCTCCTGCGAACACTCTCACCATATCTGTTTCCATGAGCTGACCAGATATGGGCAGAGTAGCAATAAAAAAATAGTTAAGTAAAAGTATAGTTACTTAAGCAAAATATTACTCAAGTAAAAGCAAAAAGTAATCATCCAAATAGTTACTCAAGTAAAAGTAAAAAAGTACTCCACCAAAAAGTTACTCAAGTAGTGAAAGTACCGAGTAACTTTCAGTAAAAAAAAAAAAAAAAAAGAATAAAAAATTAATGAAAAAAATGATTGCCCAAGAGAGAGAGAGAGAGTCCTCAAATTTACTTAGTAAAAGTAGAAAGTAACTTGTGAAAAATGTACTCCAAGAGTAAAAAAGTACACAAAAAAATTGTAATGGAGTAAATGTAATGCGTTACTGCCCATCTCTGGAGCTGACCATTAAGATCTGATATTGGTCAGATCGAAGCCATGGAGCAGTGTCTTTGATGTCTCATGTATGTATAAAAAAAGAAGAAATAAATAATATAAGTAAATAAGAACATAATTCAACAACTCTGTCCAAGAATACTTTCATGTCTAGCCAGGCCACCCAATCTCATAATATATTATTTATTTAAATACTTGAGATTCATTTTAATTCGCCATATTGCACATACGTGACAGCATTGATTGATTACTTCATCCCCAATGGGGAAATTTGATTGCCATCGCGTAAAACAACCACAGACAGGTAAACACAGCACCACCAACAATACAACACAGCAACAGAACAGTCCAAGCAGCAGCACATGTCACCGAGAACACAAATGTCCAGCATGTCCAAAGAGGCATCTAGCGAACACAACGTCCATTGTAAAGTCTGATCACGGTGGGGACGAAAGATCTCCTGAACCTCTCAGCAGAGGACACAGGAACAAGAAATCTGTTGCTCCTTCTCAGATTCTCAAAGGTGGAAACCAGTGGGTGGTCAAAGTCATTCAGTACACACTTCAACTTCTTGTGCATTCTGTTCTGTGTTACTGATTCAAGTGTGTCAGGCGGCAGTCCAATCACTGATCCACCTCTCTTGATCAGCTTGTTAATTTCTCTCGGCTGCTCCCAAGCTACACAGACTATGGAAAAGTACACTGGGCACAAGGCTCTGATGAAATATGTTTAAAAGAGGTCTGCTTACATTAAAAGAATGGAGCTTCCGGAGGTAAAAAAAAAAAAAAAAAGTATTTATAGGATGAGACAATCTCAATGGCCTCAGTAGTATATGGGCATGAAACAACACTCTCAAGATCATTTTATGAATGGCATCCATTCTGTCAAACCATGTACAAATATAATTACTTTTTCATATAAATGACAGGAGTAAGGTTTTTAAATACCTCTACAGTTTCGGTCACCATTCTGCGACCTTCATCAGGAGTGGCGTCCAGTTGGCATGGTCACGCCGCAGCTGCGGAACAGCGATTTGTATTTAAAAATCGTACTCCTATCATTTATATGAAATAGTAATTATATCTTTCATGATCAACAGGTAATGAACAAGGTCAACACAAAGAGAAAGGAAAGCACAAGTTATACTCTAGTAAACCCAAACACATTCGCACCACTGGCGGCGGTTGCTACAAAAGGCGTTCAACCACAACCTATTGAGTGCAATTTGTGGTCCAGTGCCTTACCTATGGGCAATCCGCAATGGTGACTGCCGGAGCCAGGATTTGAACAACCAACCTTTCAGTGGCAGTACCTGATCACCGCAACGGACAAAAACGGACCAAAACGAGACCGCAACAGGCCGCGATTTAACATTAAGAACCCCTTTTTTTTGTAATGGAAATGAATTAGATCCATATTTTATAGAATTATTTGGTGTTACAATCATTGAATATTACATACTGATGACTTCTACAACAGTTTGTAATGTGTATCTGGCTAAATCTGGGTCCATTTTGGCTGATTTTGGTCCGATTCGGCCGTTCCAGTGTTTAGGTACTGCCTCTTTCGGCCTCTGGATGTTGGGATGGCCAGTCCCCCACCTAAGCTACAGCCAGACCCAACGTTTTGTACCAAATGGCTTTTTACCAACAGACTGGGTACAGAGCTGGAGTTGTGAAGAACTATTCACATACACACTGATTCTATCTGAATAGTGAACAATTCTATAATTCCATCAAAGGCTGTGGTCTTTTGGTTTACATTTTGCTGGCAAGCGTGTTAGATTGGCCGACAACAGTATACCAGAAACTTCTTCATATGTAACAGTGATAATGGATGTGATGGTGTGAGATGGTTGTATTCAGATACAACCACTGTGTCTTGTTTTTTCATTTGTATGTTCATCAGATAGCAATTTTAGCAGCAAGCTAAGCATGCATGTTTCCATGGTGATAAATAACACATAATTCCACAGGGATACACCATTTGAGATAGCTGACTACTTGCCAATGATCAATGTGCTTCAAGATAGTGATTCATTATTTGATTATTAGTAATTGTATCGGTCGCTCAAGCAAGGTAGGACTTTTAACCTGTATGACAAAAAAATACATTTTCAACAACATAACTTACAAATTGGCAGATATGGGTAGTGTAGCCATAAAATTTATTAAGTAAAAGTATTGTTACCTCAGCAAAATATTACTCAAGTAAAAGTAAAAAGTAGTCATCCAAATAGTTACTCAAGTAAAAGTAAAAAAACACTCCACAAAAAAGTTACTTGAGTAGCAAAAGTACTGAGTAACTTTCAGTGAAAAAAAATATAAATTTGGAC
This sequence comes from Bregmaceros cantori, assembly GCA_900302395.1. Classification (NCBI taxonomy): domain Eukaryota; kingdom Metazoa; phylum Chordata; class Actinopteri; order Gadiformes; family Bregmacerotidae; genus Bregmaceros; species Bregmaceros cantori. The sequence continues at coordinate 5,300 of OMKY01210206.1, read as the reverse complement.
AAATACTCTTTTCGAAATTAATTGAATGCCCCTTCTTGATTTACAATCCCCGGAAATCCCCATGCTTTTCATATCCCCCTGGAAGGAGATAGCACCGGGGAGAGAGAGAGAGACTAAGAGAGCGCCCGAGAGAGAGAGAGAGAGAGAGAGAGAGAGAGAGAGAGAGAGAGAGAGAGAGAGAGAGAGAGAGAGGTATGACATCAACCTATGTGCCAACATTTCCCAAGGGGTGTCACTAAAGGCCAAGTTAATGTAATGAGTAGCGAATTACTGACATCTCAGTACAAAATATTTTTTTCTATTTCAATTTACTCAACTAAAAGTAGGAAGTAACTTGTGAAAAATGCACTCCAAAAGTTAAAAAGTACACAAAAAAGGTTTAACGCGTTACTGCCCATCTTGGTAAGATGTATAAACAATGTTCGTCCATTATGGGTTTTCATTCTGTAACAGACACTGATATTAACGGCCCTACTTTGGAAGAGGAAGAGATTCTCCTTAATTGGTGCAGTGTGCACACATATTGCGGCAAATATATTGCCGTTTCAATAATCAAACATTGGCTGTGTCCGAAATCGCTCCCTATCCCCCATATAGTGCACTATATGGGGGATACTATGAGGCGCACACTATTTAGTAGGAATGACTGATCTCTCCATGTGCACTATATAGTGCACTGAAGTTATCCCACAATGCACCGTGAAAAGTAGTGAGCATCTATGTACCCTAGACGAAGCAATATAACCCATAATTCACTGTGAGACGTTTTAAAAATGACTTAAATTACAAAAACAAGACATGGCGGGAGTGAATAGCGAACGACCACGGTAAATAGCTGTAAAATAATGTAAGTACTATATATAATTATATAATTGTATATATTACAATAATTTTGACGGCGCCGACTCTAGTGTCCGAAATCTCGGCCGTTGCTGTTGAGTGTGCTATATGGAGAGTGGGGAGTAGGGGATAAGGAACGATTTCGGACATAGCCTTTATTGTTTTCCTTTGGCATCCCTTCACAGCACCTCAGAGCGTTGTGACATGTTATTGTGACAAGGGTGAAATGTAATCGAGTGAATACACACAGTGATCGCTTCAACGGGAATATGCTGTACAGCCGATTACGGTAGGGCAACCAACTGTTTATATACACCGTCCATATACACCAACGTTTAGGTCATGGTGTTTTCCAGTTCTCCACTCCTGCTGCTCCTGTTGCATGCTGGGAACTCCACCCGCCTATGTCATGTGCTTCTTATCCAATCATATTGCGTTGTGTGATTCTAATGCAGCAACCCCTCAGTTCGTTTCACACTCGCTACACTATAATAGCTCCATGGTGGGTGCAGGCTCCACCAGGGGTTGCTACTGGGTGGCTGGGGCCTGAATGAAGAAGTCCACTGGCACAGTTGGCAGAGGCCTGTCATCAGCAGTCTGATGGTATTTTCTGAGATGAACAAGGGTAGGGTTCCTCAGTAAAGTATACGCCAGTGCCCAGCGTTTTCTTGCTCTGTTATCTGGAGAAGATTAGAAACAGATGTGATCCAAGTTCAAGGAAGGTCCGGGTGGATGTGCATGCGAACTGTCCTTAAGTAAGCCAGTGGAAAAGGGTGCTTTATTAATAAGTTAAGGTTCATTAGGTTAAATAGGGGGTTAGGAGGTACAGTTTAACGCTAGGAGGCTAGGTTTAAGATTATGGCTTATGGTTAGGTTAGTGGTAACTGGTAGGAGGTAGGGGTTAGAATTAGGTAGGGGTACAATGATTAGTTGATTAATCGATAACTAATCAATTATGAAACGAATGGAAAACTAATGCAATAATCGATTAATTGCCAAGGAATTTAATCATTGTTATAGTCCGCAGTTTTTTGCCAATACCATCACTTCTTGGTCTGATATTACTTAAAAAAAATCTGAAAAATTCAAAATATGATTAATAACTATTCAACATTATTGACAAGAAATTGAATATTAAGAAAACCATCAAAATATTAGCGTACAAATTAATTGAGTAAGTAAATTGTTGTACATTTTTTGGCTAACGTGAACCAAAATTGACTACATTTTAAGTTGACAAAATGTTCTGTGTTGTTGTGAATATTTTCAGGATCCTTAAAGGAAAAATACCCAACCAATTAGTCGATTAATCGTTTCAATAATCGGCAACTAACCATTACAGCCCTAGAATTAGGTTAGGGGTTATGGTGACGGGCTACTGTTAAGGAGGGCTGCAACGTTTTTGGGAGTGGCACACTACATCACCCTGATGCACAGTGCAACTGCTGTCGTTTATACATATAATGGTTTTATCCACCGGGTTTACAGGTGAACTGCCATAATTACAATAGTGTGTTGGTTGTTATATTATGTGTACAACGTTTTAATTTAAAACTTTTAACTTTTAAAACAAATTAACGGTCCATGGGAGCACTCTAGTGGTGCGTCAGGCAACTGCATCCTGGTTGTTATTGGTGGTCTATTAGATGAGCTGACATTCATATTAGTATATATTAGTTGATCCGTGATCTAAAAAGTAAGAGTAAATGTGCAGCCAAAACTAACAGTCCAGGCAGTTTCACGTCTGGTACTGTGAAGAGGTCTTGTCACAGACAGACATCAGCTGAATCGTTACTTCAACTTCATTCGATTGCCTTGGTAAATGGTTGGAACAAATTTGTGTTATGCATTTTGACTCCATAAACGGGACTAAGTGCGTTTTATACAATGTGTTGATTCACTCTTGCAACAAACAACAAATTCAGATATTTTAACATGTAGACCAGGCATTCTGAGGCAGCCTGTCTAAAGCTTTCTAGAAAGACAACATACCTCGACAGCTGATGGTAGGAACATGAATTGTGTGGGGCGTGGCCCGGAGGAGGCTACAGAAGCACACAAGCGTGGGGTTGCCGTGGTGATGATCTGCCAGTATCATGCCCACCCACCATGTATAGCCTGGACATACAGACACAGTTTCCCATGTAAGTGGTGAATTCATGGATTGTGTTCTACAATGCAAAACCGTGGGTGTGGCTGTACTATAGTTGGCTTCACAGCACAGAGCAAATAAAGCAGTTCACTACAAGCTGTTCGCCACTACGATGGGGGGGCACGGCTTGCTGTGGCATAGGCCGTTGTAGAAGAAATACCAACAGCAGCTGTGGTTCAGGGATGCTAGTGCAGTGCCTTTTTTCTACCGTTTCTCTGGTTGCAGAACCTGCTCCAAGATCGGATCGAGAAGGAAAATCCCTTTGTGCACAAGTGACCATGTCAGCGAGTTACGGTCACTGCCACTACCCATAGGTACGGACAACCTCCACATGTTGGCTGCACAGATCTCCATGGCCAACCAAATCGTTTGTCTATTGCCAACAATACTTCATTATCGCTGATGGAATATTGTAACAAAGACGCATATTCTGAATACTGAATCCATCATCTTTGATTTCTGTGTCCATAGTGCTTATAGCACTTGCTGTCTAGGGAAGTCCAGACAACAACTCAACAGATATGTTATAAGTCAGCGGGACCCGTCCGCCGAGATGCGCGCATCGTCCGCAGACCGCACAGCTGCGCCGCCTGGAGGAGGATCGTCCGCTCCCAGCTGCTGCTCATCAAAACTCTACTTCCGACCCCGGAAGGACGCGGTGAGCTTGCCTGACTAAGCACGTCACACCATGATCCAATACCTTGTTGAAGTTACCAACTCTGGAGTTTGACTCAATATGGGTCCTGTCTGTCCCGCTTGCAGCCTGACCCCCCCAGGAGCTTCCACCAGAACCTGATTCCGCCCCAGTAGATGAGTACCATGTCAGAGTACGAACCGATGGACTATGTTTAGATCGGTGTTGTTATTGTGTACCCACGGCAACTAAAGGGCCACTCACATTGATATAAAAAATATCTTTAAATTAAGTTTTGAAGTTCTGTTTTCTCCACTATGGGTCATTTCCTATTTAGATCTGTAACCCGTGACAAGAGTTTTGTATGGCGGCAAATCACTTGGTCCTCTCACCACCTTGATTCCAGTCCATTTTCTTTTCGGTACCCTGTCACAGGCACCCTATGTGTGCTGGATGCGGGTGTCTTACCGACTACGCTCCACATCCAGCGCGATTCTAGTCTCTTTTTTATGCTGTCTCTGTGTCACAGCCAAATCAGCAACATGACAATTGCAACTTGATAATTACCCTTGGGGAAACCTAAGCTCTGTTTATCACTGCTGATACTAGCAGTACTGGCTGGGACTCACCGAGGTCCTTAGCTTCGTATCCTCGGGGCAGGATGGTGCGGTCGATGCGTGCCAACAGCACCGTGCCCACACTCAGACTGCAGAGCAAACGCAGCACACAGCCGCCGAGCCCCAGCACCACGTTGTAGAAGAGGAACAGGTAGCTGAACACCTGGAACACCCTCCTGAAGACGTGGAGTGAACAAACAATGTGCAGGAACATGATTCTCGTTCCCCATGAGCTCTTGTTGGCCCTGTGGTGCGGTGGGTTAGACCGCTGTTCTAAGCCAGCCTCATACATAGTCTTCATGCTGTGGTTTAGATCACAGTAAACGCGGCGCCGTGAGATTGCTTCCCCTCACAGCGCTAGACTTACAGTGCACTCAACAGCAAAGGCCGAGACTTCGGACACTAGAGTTGGTGCCGTCAAAATTATTATAAAATATCATTATGAATCATATCATATATCAAATATAATTAGAAAATTCAACAATCATCAGAAAAAGTCAGAAGTACTTACATTTATAACGGTTTGCCGCAGTCGGTCGCTATTTACTCCCGCCGCGCCATTTTTTTGAAGTTTAGGTCATTATTAATATATCTCAATGCACTATGGGTTATATTGTTTCGTCTATGGTACATGCTCACTACTTTTTGCGGTGCATTGCGGGATACTTTCAGTGCACTATATAGGTTACATGGAGAATTCGGACACTGCTACAAAATGGCGTGCGCCCCATATAGTGCACTATATGGGGGGTAGGGATCGATTTTGGGACACAGCCACTGTCAATAAAATGAGAAAATGCCGCTTGTGCGGGGGAAAAAAAGGTTGGTTTTATACTTTTTTCATTCACTATTTAAAGGCGGGGTGACATGCTGAATATGGAATTGTCAAATTTATGATATTTTGCCTCTAAATAAATAAAAAACATTTTAGAATGGTACAAAATTTCCCAAAAAATTGTAATAGTCATGTTTGGAGCTAAAATAAAGAAAAATAATAAATTAACGAGATAGATCGGAAGAGCGTCGTGTAGGGAAAGAGTGTAGATCTCGGTGGTCG
>OMKY01210201.1:0-10262 GCA_900302395.1 Bregmaceros cantori | reverse complement strand
GAAGGGGTTAAGAGACAGAGCCTTTGCATTCAGTGAGGCCAGTTTCTTGATCTCTCCCTGGCTCTAGTCGTGAAGCTTGTCGCTTTTGCTGGATGCCCCGGGGGAAATCTTAAAATACATACACAACAGAGCGGTCACGTCATGTACATACCCATGGAGCATTGCAGGACGGACGCACACCCAGGAGTAAACGTAATGTGGAGGAAGCTGGATAAAGATTGGATCATTGCCTCAGATTTACCTAGAGTCAAGGGAGTTAATTCTGCTTTATTCTAGCATTTTTAAGTGGCATTAAGGATGACACCCCGATGACTTTCAAACTATATTTGGTGAGAAATACCAAGCAAAAGTATTTCCATGACCGGAACAGTACTATTCCAATTGTTTTATATAAAGTCAAACTCAATAGTAGCTGAGCCACTAAATCTTTTTAAATTCTTGCAAGGAGCCTTTCCAACACCCAACATAACTTTAAGTTGTGTTGGGTGTGTGTGTGTGTGTGTGTGTGTGTGTGTGTGTAATGACTCCACAGTAAAGGCCAGATCACACTTCTGTAACCGTACACACCAAATGTTGCTTGGGTCTGGTCGCGAAAGAGTTTTGCTGTTATGCTTCTACACCCTCGGTCTGGAATTTCTAGAGACGCACAGCAGTTTCCCGCCGAAGCGCAAATGGGAGTTTATTCGAGAACTACGGCGGAGAGTCATGAGAACTTCGGCGGCATCGGCGGAAGTGTTTAAGTGTTTATATACCATTTATGTATTCATATTTATTATATTGTAGTGTAGTTGCTCCTCGGTTTTTCAAAAATGGCTCGCCCCACAACACAGACAGCCGGAAAGGCATGCCAAGGACCAATCACAGCTGCTTTTTCTCTGTGCACTTCTGCTTGAGGTCTGCGCCGGTTCGCAACCGTCTGATGCGTAGTTAGGATTTTTTTTTTAGGTGCGTAACGACGGTTGCAGAGCCTCTGCGCGGGGGCGTGGTCGCACAGGGAAACAGATATGACAGTTGCAGAGGCTATGCGCCAGAAGCATAAATCTGCCTTTACTCTACTTACTCTAATTTCCCTCCTCATGGTATTGTAATGGTTGGGGCGCCTCCACTTGGAGGAGCTGGCCAGATGTAACCGGGGAAGGCAGGTCTGGATGACGGTCGACAAGAGGTCAGCCTGGATACTAGCCAAGCATCATCCAGATCGTACTTATACCCCTCCGCAAGGGACAGCTCAGTCACTCTTGTAGCTAAATGTGTACCATAGTGGATTTATGTATGCCTGGTCTTGAATATGTCAGTGTTGATAAAATGGACCATCATCCGATCATTAAGTGAATTTGTTGCGTTATTGAAGCTCAGTAAATTCAAGAAATTGAAATTCAAACAGACACTTAACCTTAGTGCATAATTCGTTCGCGGTCGACACAGATACTCGTATCTGTACTACAGGAGGTAAAGATGGGCGGGCTTATGCTTACAAAGGGGCGGGACCCACCCCATAGATGGGCGGGGTTTTCGCGAGCTGACCACCCCGCTGCTCAAAGCGGCTTTTCTTCCACCACGCTGGACCGACCCAACAGCAGTGTCCAACCGCCGGACCACCCCTCCCCCATTGACCGGTTCCTCTCATCACGGGCCAGCGCCTCTTCATCCCGGGTCGAGGTAGAGGACAGATCGGTGTCGGAGCCTGGAGTGAAGTCTAACCTTTTTTTCTACCAAAGTCGGTTTTCCCCCTCCTACACACAACCTCCACGCCAGGTTGACTTCAACGATCAGCGAGCCCCGGCCGGCACCCCGCCCTCCTGCGACCGAACGACCGACAGAGATTCCCCCCTCTGTATAAAATCTTACTTTTCCTCGGTCGTTTTTGGCCCGTCCACCTCCTTCTCCTCATCCAAGCCTTCACACCACCGTCCGAGAAGTAACCCCGGCTACCCCCATCATACCGGCATCTCCATCGCGGAGCAGCCGGAGCAGCAGCAGTCTCTCCACCCCTGAAGGAGGAGAAACTCACCTCGTTCCAGGTCTTTTAAAATACCAAATTCTTCCCTCCTGACAACTCTATTCCTGCCCCACTTTTACAATTGAGCCCTATTTCTATAGATTTTTTTGGAATAGTTATTCATTTTAGATTTTTCTATATCAATACAAATTTAACGATGTCTGTTATCTTGAAATGTGTTGTAGAGGTTTATATTTCTGGGACAAATTTGACATATTTCTGTGACATTCTGCTGACACCAAGCCCAGCATCACAATCATCATAATCACCATATTTGGGATAGCCTCACGGGGTGAGGAAATGTCATTGTGACTCAGAATGGCATGTTATCTTTTGCCACTGATTCAAACCACCATTTATATCGCATATCCCGTGCACGTCGGGGTTTACTCACTATTCATGTTTGAACTGATTAACCCTTTTATCACATTAATGCGCTTAAGCGCTCCTCGCGAATCCTTGGCTCTTATATTAAAAATATATAGCTCGCCCATTTGAACCGACCCGCAGACCATGCAGACAAACGTTTTTTTCTACTAATCTATAGATAACGGGAACTGTCAGGACATATTTTTTATTTTTCGAAAACATTACGAATTAAAGGCGATATGTCGGGAAGCCTAACGAAAGACATTGATGAACAAGAATGCAGCAGAGACGGGAATTGTGCGCGCACACCGGCAGTTTGTCACTGAGGCCATCTCTGCCTGAAGGGAGAAGCGGTTTGGCCGTTGTGGAGAAACACCTTCGTAGACAAATGTAGTCATGTAATGATATTGGCATCCAAAGATTGCCGATATAGTTTGTTTTTCCACAAGTAGGTTGCTTGGCAAATAGGTTTTTATAACATGGCTTTTACCTATAACTTGTACGGAATACATTGACTTTTCACTTTGGTGTAATTTATATATTTTTCTTCGAAATCGCAAGCTAAATGGAATCGCAGCCCTCCAGGTTTAGCAGCAGGTTAGGAATAGTAATGAGTAACTAATCATGTCATGGGAGTCAAGTCAATGACATGGGTCATTTTCGGCCGCACTGTTACTAGGTGAAAATAAATGAAATAAATGTAACGTAGAAAGCACTGGAAGTCAAATGTACTGAATTTGCGTCAGAAGAAGTTGACTAGATTTCCAGTTGGCAAAAAATATCGACTAATAGTTTCAATAATCGGCAACTAATCAACTATTAAAATGATGGTTAGTTGCACCTCTAAATGAGCACTAATGGCACTACATTTAATAATATTTGATTTGTTTGGGTTAATGTGCAAAGTCTGGAAAATGACTGACTTTTAATGTTTTATCTGCTGTTCTGTTTTGCTGCATAAAGCTGCTGGTGGTGTTCGAGCTACCTGTATCAAGATGACGCGGCGGTCATGTGCCCTGTATGCCACTGGCATCGTGTGCGCCCACCTGCTGGTTGTGGGAATCGTCCTGTTTGTAGCCAACGTGTTCCAAACCATGATCTACAGCCGGCTAAAACAGGTGAGAATGGCAAAAGAACCTTTTTCCCTTTGGAATTACAATGGAAGAACGGACAGACTTCTGCCAATGCATGGACCACTGAATTAGATGTGATGTATGTGGCGTGTATTCTAAATGCCAGCGTTTCAAATATCTTTGCGGTGGCGGAGATTAAATTGTCTTCTGTCAATTACCACGCCACGTGAAAACTTTCTAAAGGCCGATTCTTGCCCTCCGTGTGGCCAATTACGTACGTAATCCGCCCGTACGTTCCACGTGTTGCCGCCTTCATACCTCTGAGCATCTCACATTACCGTGTGCAACAACAGCTATTTATTCTCAATAGCGCCCCTATATTTTCCGGTAGCATTGCTCTGTTTCATCCGTTCGCACGTAATCATAAGGTCCTCAGATCTGTGTCAAAGTACGTACGTAATCGACGGAGAGAACTTGTGAAATACTTCATCCGTACCCGTATCCGTAGTTTCCGTGAGGTGTGACTGGGCCTTAACTGTTCACTGCCACAGTGAGCATTTACTGGAACCACCTCAAAAAAACCTGTCGCGCGCCACTGATTTTATATAAAAAATTGCCAAGAAGGACTCGCCATCTGTCTCGCCCCATGGCACATACTTTTTGTGATGTAGTTGGTGTATCACCCCACAGTGGCTAAGCATTTACCTCCAGGTTAATACAAGCTGGATAAATTTATTGGTTTACATTTTATTGCCGTTTTGCTGTCGCGAGGACCTCTTTTCTGTCTCTGTCCACGTCATGGAAGGTGCTTGTTCACCCCAGTGGAAACGGCTTTGCTGAATAGCAAATTCGATAACGCCAAGGGTGCTTTGCGAATAGTCATCCATATTCACTACCCTTAGGACATGACATGCGTTACTCAGTGTTAGGACAAGACTGGTTCTACACAGAATATTTGTATATTATCTACTAGAAACCCAAGCATACACTACATTAACACTGATGTTTTGAAATGCACCAAAAACGAGGCAAAATGAGCATAAATTCTCATATAATATGAGAATTTATGTTCGGAGCCTTTTCCATTTTAAGAATGTTTAGGATTATAGAATTTGCTGTTTTCAGCGACGTGTGTATTCACCACTTGGAAAAGTGATTCTGAAGTGTATGATACTCAAGCAGTTAATAATTTATAATCATTGGATTATGTATCGCATCTCTGACTTTTGAATTGCGGCTCCGTTTCTAAGCTACACCTTCAGTGTTTTAATGTTTTAATTGTGTAACGCATGCTTTACACACTACCTTGAAAGAAGTGAGTATAATCTTTTTGAGTATATTGTATTTTTGTTTTGTGGAAAAGGACCCAAGGAATCCTGAAGCATGATTTATGAAATGTATATAAAAATGCATTAATGTAAACAAATACTAAATACATGAACTTCGTCCGTTGGTGGCGCAGTTCCAGAGTAAATGCCATGTTTGTTTGTGGTGTCAACAACGGCCTTATTAGTGACTGGCAAGAGAGAATACATTGCATGCGTTTCCTTAAGTGACCCCCGTGGCTCCACACAATATTACACGTTAGTGCCAGGGGCTGTTGTACAGGAAGAGTCTCGTTCTACTCTTTCAGAGTATAGACGAGTTTACGTGCGAAACACTGGGGGGAGTCATTTTGTCCCGCGTTTTTGTTGATCACTTCCGGTGCCTGTATGTATTTAAAGTCTGGTAGTGGGTGGTGGTACGAGCAAAAACGCACACTAGTTCAAAATCCGACCACTAAATGTCGGTCTGTGACCAGTTACACACCACCCTCCTTCCTTCGTTCATCATTTTACGTAAATAATGATGAAATGTAGTCAAAATCCAACTTGAAATTACTCACCGAGTGATCACATGTTCTTCTCAACCAATACCCTGGCTGCTTCTACCAGTAATTCCAAAAAGAATGAGAAAATGGAACAGGTTGCACTGATTATTAAATCATACATTTGTGGGTCACAGATCCGCACGGGAGCATTTGGGTGTTGAATAGCACACCACATGTTACCACCATCCATTTTAAATAACACTGTAGGTGTGTGTTCCCACCGAATAGACATGTTGAGAAATAGTCCAAAACCCCATCGAAAGAAATGGCATCGGAAGTTACGTTCCGAGTACAAATTTAACTGGAAGTAGCCCCCAAACTCGTCTATTTGGTGAGCCTTAGAGCGTTGCAGATCTCTTGAATTTCTCCAATTACTCAATCCACTCGTGCTCTGCGCCTCTGTCTTTTGCATTCGGCACATTTCCCTGTTTGTTGTTGTGTTGTGTATATTCTGCAGCATCTTCCCCCCGTGACAAATGTACCGCCCTTCCAATACACACATACATACAGAAGTCAATTCAATTGACCTGGAGGTGAATTGAATTGTGGTTGCCGTGCCGGTGCGTTGCGCTCTGTTTGCGTGTGTGCTGGGGAAGGGGGGGGGGAGTGAGGCAGGGTGAGTTACCTGAGGGACGATCCTCCAGAGCCTCTTCCCCGTCGCCTGGATTAAATTATGAGTAAAGAATGCTTCTGGGAATGGCTGGCTTCGTCTGTAGATCTTCTCGCTGTTGGCTCGGTTTGTATGCGGGCGGGGCTGTGACCCAAAGATGTTTTCACCTCGGAGCACTCAAGCTTACGACCCTTCTTAGGTTGTTGAATATTTAGGTTGTTCATAAACCCGGATTCAAATTGTGTTTGAGCTTAGATATAGATGCAAGATAATGGAATCCGATGTTTCTCCTGCCTTGTGCACCTAGCTGCCTGCCACTAATACTTGTGTCATCTTGCTGCTGAATAGGTGTACCACATGGAAGCCTGTATTGGGTGAAACCAGAAGCCTCTAGAAGCTATGCAACTCGCGTTCTGTTTAACGACTTTCAAATGACCGTTTTATAATTAGAGCTGCATCCAATTCATTATTGAAATAATCGCCAACTAATTTGATAATCGGTTAATCGGCAGCGATTAATCGTTTCATGGTTTTGCCCATTTTTTTGCTCAAACGTGTTGAATATATGTTGTTCCCAATGCAATTTTTCCAGTGTCAAGGCCCCAATACAATAAAGACAACGGGTAAGCTTGCGTGAAAGCCCAAAATATATGTTATAATTTAGCCTGTAAGAGTAGGCTCTTTCAAGCTATTACTATAAAGGGGATGGTGAAACGGCAAAAAGTTTGTAATATTAACATTGCAAACTTTTAAGAATGTTTCTTAATCATAATTAATGCTAATAAACGTTCCGATTTTAAAGTAAAAATGAGCCGATTCATCAGCAGTAAAAATTAATCGATTCATCAAAATAATCGTTAGTATTAAAACTAGGGCTGCAACTAACATTTTGTTAATGGTTCAGCGTGATGAACAAATCATTTTTATACCAAGAAATCTCAAGTCACCGGCCCGCTCCGCTATCGCCAAATCTGACACAGACGCACTGGCACGCTTCCACTCAGCCTGCCGGTTAAACATTGTTCACCGTGAAACGTAATGCGCCAACCACCACAGTAACTTGAATCGACCGCCCGGCGAGAGTCTCTTTAGTCGCTTGTTCACTGATCCTTTCCCCCTTTTAGTGCGGGTGTTGTTGTTGTGACAGACACACAACACACGCATGCCATTTTAGCCCGTGTGAACTGGGCGGGGCCCTCCCTTGGGAGTCGGATGTGTGTGGAATGCGGTGGGCTCCCTGGGCCTGAGGCCGACCTTTTTCCTGCATACTTGCTTTCTGAGTGTCGTTCTTTATGTCCTCACCACACCCCCTCTCCCACCGTACTCCCACCATACAAACACTGCACAGTACCACCGTGGATCTAACTAGCTGTTGCGCAAGCAGTGTAGGTTGGCGGCGGGGGGTTCCTGGAGCTTTACGCCTTTTTTCCTAGAGCTCGTCTTGTTACGACTTCTGGGGTATTTGGAAAAGTGCTGAGGCGGTTTTGTTTTTGACGTTCGACTATGCAGGTTGTAGGCGGGGCAAAGTGCAGACTAGGGGTGCAAGTTTTATACTAAAAGGCCGAAGTGCTGTATGACATAACATTGGGGGCTTGAGCATCAGAGAAATCTCAACATATTCACATCGTATTCCTAGGGTTTGAATGAAAACTGATGATATAGTGTTAATTTCAAAACATTCATTTGCAGTCTAATGAGCCAAACATTTTCATTTTTTTTGTGTTCAATGACTGCTTGTAATCCTTCTTGAAGCCATTGTAAAAGCATGTTTTGTTCACTTCCAACCACCATAGTTGGTGTCATCTTGGATTTGTGGGTAATCAAGCTCCCACTGCAATCGTACGCACCATTATGCCTTTTTAATTAGCCATACAATTGACAAAACGGCAACACATGTTCGTATTTTTCTCTTGGCCCAGAAAGAAGGCATTTGTGTCAAAATGTACATTTTCTTTGTTTTTTTTTTTTTGAGGAACACTTATGGAGAAACGATAGTTCCATAGTCTAGAAACACCAGAGCTAAAATTGGTTTGTTGTATACCACCAAGCGCTTGATTGCAGTTTGTGGGTCTAATCACTGAATGTAACTGTCCTTCACTGCCATGATGCCAAGGTCTGCAAGAATGTATTTGTGAATGTGCCTGTGTTTTTGTTGTCGCAACCTGCCCCAAGGATATTTGACACAGTGCACAGACACACACATATCTAAGCATGCAAAGCACATGCTTTGACCCGAGAATGCGTCAAGTCCACACAAGCGATGAGGCTCCTTTTTCCAAGGATCGGGAGTCGTGATTTTTGTCCCGATCAGGATCGGTAAATGACTTGAGGAGCCAAATGACTGTTTATTTTACTTGTAGTATTATTGAAATTGACATTTGTGCTCAATAGTTTGGGTACTGCCAATTTTTGCAGGTTCAGAACTCTCTATCGGGACTCTGTATCCAGTATGGGGACTCTGTACGGTAGATCGGGATCTGCCGATCGTTAAAATCAAGGGATCGGGATCGGATCGGGAGCAGAAACAACGTGATTGGTGCACCCCCCTACTATTTTCCTAGCTATGTCCTTTTTTTCACTGTTTGTTTGATTATGAGTAAGTGTTCACAATTAGAATGTGAATATTCAGCCATAATGTGCTGTTGGATTCTTCAGTTCAGTGTGACTGTGACATAATCTTGCCGTGAGTCATCTCGCAGAAACTCCTCTTTGATGATCTGTAGCATGACATGCTCAGTCATCACGCCATATCCTCAGTTTCTGACCAGCTGACATGGGCAAATTAAGACGTTGGGGCACATGATACCACTGGCTGTGTGACAGAAAAGAGGAAGGGCGATGACCGAGGGTAGCTTCGTTTGCCGGTAAAGTATTGGAAAGGATGTGATGCATACACATTGTTGTATTAGTACACATATCCATTACAGCTGCAACCGATTAATTGATTAATCGGTTATGTTGCATGGTTTGGCCTATTCTTTGTTCAAACATGTTGAATGTATGTTGTTCCCAATGCAATGTTTCCAGTGTCAAGGCCCCAATATAATAAAGACAGCACATAAGCTTGCGTGAAAGCCCAAAATGTTATAATTTAGTGTGGAAGAGTAGGCTCTTTCATGCCAGTACTATAAAATGGAGATCACGAAACAACGATTTTTAATATTGATATTGCAAGCTTTTAATAATGTTTCATAGTCGTAATTAATGCTACATCTTGAACTCTGACTTGCTGAAACACAGATTAGGCACATGATGTTTTTCAGCCTTTCTAATAGACGTGACCTTGGTTGTCCTTCCTCTTCATTTCGTCAGCACTTTTCTAAGCCCAGGCAGCCTGTAGTTCCGCGTTAGCTGACCAGGTCAGTTTTGGCAACTGTGGACATCAGGTCAGACCACATGCACAACATTCAGTTTTGTGTGAAAGGTAGACAATAAATCGCATTTGTCATTTCACCACCTCTGCATGGTGCAGAAATGTGCACCAACTTGATTCCAGTAGTCCCAATCCAATGTGGTTCTATTTAGGGTTGGTAGGTTTAGTCCCAAGTAGAACTGGGTTGAAAAAATCGGATCTTGGCTTTTTAATCGATTTGCTTGTTAATCACAATTATCAATTCGTAGTTTAAAGATTGGTCTTTCCTGCAGTGAACTTTCACCCCGCTGCGTCACTGAATTCACGCATGCGTGCTCGGTCTAGTACCTCAACACGCAAAGCGAAACTTCACGTCCATTATATGGAATTGAGTCAACCTGGTTGTGTGTGCGCGCGTGTCTCTGTCTGTATGCGCTGACGTCTAAAAAGACGACGGGTCCATATGAACGCGTGATCTATTTCACCATTTCAAAACGCATGGGATTCACAGCTTTTTGAAATGATCCGGAATTAGTATTTTTGACGATTTAGGAAATGAGCTTCACGCGAAAACCAGTTCGTTTCAATTTAACTGTTCAAGTAGTTTGTGCCGCCTGTGCGAGTGAAATCGAGCGCTGTTCACGGTGCGTCTCTCTCTCTCTCTGTCTGTCTCCGTCTCTCGCCCTCTGGCCCTGTGCCTGTCTCTCTGTCTCCATGGGCTCCGCCCCGCCGCAGGTAATTAATAGTCTGTGAAAATCGCTAATAATAAACGTTGTTTGCAGCCCTAGTGTATTTGGACAGCGGTGCCCCCGTGTCACAAGCATGGTACTCTTGCCTACTGTTAAGCATGGAGCCATTGTCCTGTACAGTGATTTCTCTTGACCAGTCTTCGCTTGGGTTTACTTGAGGCGACACCCTCCCCTCTCCGTCTCTGCCAGCTGGAGCCTTGTTGTCTCAAGCTTGGCGTTGTTCCTATCTTCGCCCCCCCC
>OMKY01210197.1:0-11887 GCA_900302395.1 Bregmaceros cantori | reverse complement strand
AAATTTTTTTTTTATTTTTAGAAATTAATTTAATTCAATTTTAATTTTTGCATGCTGGGATCCCCAGTGTTGCTCCTTGCTAGTTATTTACTAGTTTGGTCTATTAACACTTATCCTACTGACTGTGAGCTGGAACCGCGGAATGAGCATAATGTCCCTTATATTAGGATCAATTCAGTATTCTGACTGTTTCAGATAATCACACCTAATGATGTTCCTTTGTGTTTCTCTTCTTGCAGACCAGGTTCAATTGAGACCAATGTGACACTGATCTTCCTCAACCAAGACAGTGTACCCAGTTTTGCTGATGCAGAGAACGCTTTGAATGAGTCAATAGCGGCCAGCGATACCAATCTTGACATCGACCCAGATACTATTGTTGCCAGTGAGTAGAAACCGATGATTTTGTTCCACTTGTGTTACAACACCAGTCACTTGTAGCCAGGCCTGGGACGATTTATAGGCAACATCGTTAAATACCAAATGTACCATTGGGTGTGGTTAACTTTCACCTTCAACTTTAAAAAAAAAAATGCTGTTTGCTCACTTTTTCTCAAAAATGCCTACAGGGTCACATGATTCTGAAGTTACAGCCCAGTCTATTACATAAAATGTGCATGCCTTGGTAACCAGTTATTAACCAGTTATTAACCAGTAACCAGAATATTAGCTGAGCCTACTTGCCTAATGGGCTCTGCCATATTGAGAAAATACTCGTATGTCCAGGGACCCCCATTTCCCAATCTGGAGCCTAGACCAGTGTAGATTAGTAATTGGTTGCCTGGCTGATTAGCATCAAAGCAATCACCGGCTGCGTCCGAAATCGCCCCCTAACCCCCATGTAGTGCACTATATGGTGCGCACGGCATTTTGTAGGGGTGTCCGAATTCTCCATGTACCCTAGATAGTGCACTGAAAGTATCCCACAATGCACCGCAAAAAGTAGTGAGCATCGGATATACCCTGGACGGAGCAATATAACCCATAATGCACTGCGAGACGTTTTGACCTAAACGTTAAAAAAATGCTGCGGCGGGAGTAAATAGCGACCGACCGCGGCAAATCGTTATAAATCTAAGTACTTCTGACTTTTTGCGATTGTAGAATTTTATAATTATTTTTTTATAATTATATTTTATAATAACTTTGATGGCGCCAATTCTAGTGTCCGAAATCAGAACCAGAACCAACGAATAGCCCACGCATCGCACATGTTTAGAGCGATGTGTGATGCGTGGACGATGCGTTGGTTCTGGCTCGCCAGGCTAACATTTACCCTGTTCACTCTCGTTACACTTGCTTATTAGAGATTCACGGTCACATTGTTCCTCTGTATTTTACTAGTGTTGCCATGAAGCACTTTGAATTGCTCTGCATGAAAGGATTTGATGATTCGATAATTATTTGTGGCAATTTCAGCGGTCGCTCTAAGGACAACAGCACCAACAGCGGGTCCTACACCAGCACCAACAATGACCCCAGTCATAAGTTCTACAACCAGTAAGTACTACAACCTCATTAACTATTACAGCCTTAGTGTAGCGGTCAACCCTAGAGCGTACTTCACTCCTGTATTGGGATCGAGCGATTACGTCACTTGTGCGTCTGCGGGAGGAGCGCGTTAATGCCTTGGGTGACAGCCATGCCCACGCATCACACACTCGCATCTAAGCGTTTGTGGACACAAATGAATGTTGACACTTAAAAAGTAGATAGGTGATAGAAATGACAAATGAACGATATATATTATAAAGACACACACACACACACACACAGACATCACAAATCCCACCACACACACATAGACCCACATAAACACACAGAGTGAAGCATCACGCGTTGATAAGCACACAACGCCTGTGTCTGTATGTGCGTGCAGGTGTGTGCATGCTCCACTGCTGGGCACGCCCGTGCACGCGCATATGCGCACGGAGGCAGTGGACCATGGTCAAGTGTACACGCGCGCTCACAGGGGGGAGCAGCGCATCGCTCCTCCTGAAACGAGGAGGTGCTATTCCTCTTGTGGGAGCAGGCTTCCACAGCTGATGTCACAGTCTCGTTCCTAATACACCAGTGAACTCATAGGGCAGTGCAACAGAGCCTTTTGTCCAAAATACAAATTCAGTAAACGTGACGCTGGAATTTCCTGGTGTTCCGGTGCTGTGTAATCTCTGGGGATGGCCACCAAATTCATTATGATTAAAAAAATCATCAGAATAAAAAAGAAAACAATGATGAATTCTTATTCAAAGCTCTACTGCTAGCAGTCCTGGTACACATACTACGTTATTCATCCTGGATCTTAGCACATTCGATTTATCACGATTGTTTGGCTATTTCAGGTGATGTCACATCAGCAACAACTTCTACGACTACAACATCAACTACTGTTACAGCCACCACCTCTGGAGGAGTGCGTTTAAAACTGTCAACCGCCATCTTTCTTCCGATCCTGGCCACTCTGAGACTTACACCATTCTTCACTGTCTTATAAACAGAGTGATTGTAGCTGGTGTTGAAATAAAACACATCACAAAACAAATGTCTTTTAAATTGAAACATCATTTTTTGAAATAATGCGGTAGGTGTGTCTATTCCCACTGAATAGACATGTTGAAAAATACCGGAAATCATCTTCAGCCTAGAAATGTAACCGGAACTACCCCCCAAAATAGTCTACTGTACAGGATGAGAGGAAAGTGGAAACTTGTTGACTACACTGACCTGCGAGAACTAAAGTTAGACACTGGCACTGAAAGTATCCCACAATGCACCGGAAAAAGCAGTGAGCATCGGATGTACCCTGGACGGAGCAATATAACCCATAATGCATTGCGAGACATTTTAACCATGGCAAATCGTTATAAATGTAAGTACTTTTGACTTTTTCTGATGATTGTTGAATTTTATAATAATTTTGATGGCGCCAACTCCAGTGTCCAAAATCTTGGCCGTTGCTGTTGAGTGCACTACATGGGGGGGTTGGGAGTAGGGGATAGGGAGCGATTTCAGACACAGCCACTGAATGTTCTCACTTATTCTTTTCAACTTTGTTGTACAAAAAACAATTGAAAACAAAAGGAAAGTGCTGAAAACAGGTTAATCATTTCCTTGCAGAGCCTGTAGGTAACGAGTAAAGCTCTCTATACTTTTAATACAAACACATTGTAGTAACAGCATAAAACCCATCCATCATTCCTGTCCTCTTCAGCGATCCAATGTTAGCGAGTTGTTTGAAACAGCAGATCTTGAAAGACCTGTATGGATGGATAGGGGGCCTGTGCCTGAATTCCAAGCACTATGTCATTATGTACGTTGTTTGTATGGAGGACACATGTCACCAACGAGGGATATGCTAAGGCATGCTGATCACCCGCCGGCACTTTTTAATGCAGCCTGGGCATGTGACCTCATCTACCCCATCATGGCAGCCCCTTTCACAGGTTGCTTGTGCATAGCAGCTTTTTAAACATTTTCAGGGGTTAGGGTCACAAGATCCTGAGGACTCTCAAAACCAATCCTTCAAGGCACAGTGCCAGGTGGAAGGAAGAGAGGAAGACAGAGAAAGCGATGGGAAGATAACTTCCAACGGTGGACAAGTTACAGGCTGAGTGACACCATGCGAGTGGCCGATGACAGAGAGAAGACTGGAGAGAGCTGGTTGCAAAGTCTCAGTGGCGCCCCAACGGCCAGCCAGACTACCCGCGTGATAATGATGATGATGAAGGGGGCATTTAGGCACACAGATTTGGTTGGATTTCAGATTATGGTCCTTGCTCACAGTTGGTAGGATGTTTCATGGAAGACCACGCTGACTCACAGATAGTGGCTGTGTCCGAAATCGCTCCCTATCCCCTACTCCCTACCCCCCATATAGTGCACTCACTTATAGTGCACTCAACAGCAACGGCTGAGATTTCAGACACTAGAGTTGGCGCCGTCAAAATTATTATAAAATATCATTATAAAAAATATAATTATAAAATTCAACAATCATCACAAAAAGTCAGAAGTACTTACATTTATAACTATTTGCCGTGGTCGGTCGCCATTTACTGCCGCCGTGCCATTTTTTTCCAAGTTTAGGTTATTTCGTTAGGTTATAACGTCTCGCAGTGCATTATGGGTTATATTGCTCCATCTAGGGTACATCCGATGCTCACTACTATTTGCGGTGCATTGTGGGATACTTTCAGTGCACTATATAGGGTACATGAAGAATTCGGACACCCCTTACAAAATGGCGTGTGCCCCATATAGTGTACTATATGGGGGGTAGGGAGCGATTTCGGACACAGTCGTTAACACAATTGTGACAGGGCTGTACGATTCCCTGAAAATTAAATCTATATTTTGTCTGTGAAACCTTGGATCTATACAGTATTTCCATTTTCTTGACAGCATAGCGCAGACAGCATTCATACCCAGAGTAAGAACGGTGATCATAGATAGCCGATAACCCACCTCTTGTTCAAGAAACGGTTGCACTTCAAGATGGCCGCCTCCACATATCTGTCACGCTGTATGTCAAAGGCTCAAACATGGCAAGAAATGCAAATCCGTTCAGTGGCAAAGACATTTACAAACATATGTACGCACAACAAAAACAATATTATTTACACCCCTAGTTGTGAGTCCCAAGCAAATAATGTGAAGATGAGGTTCTTTGTCACATATTTGAATATTTGTTGTTAGAATTTAATGTGATATAAGCTTTCCATCCCCGATTACATGTGATCATAACCAGAGATGGGCAGAAATGTGTTATCCTGTTACAATAACACTTATTCTGTTACAATAATTGTGCGTACTTTTTTACATTTCGAGAAGACTTTTTAACTACTTTGTTTAGACGTTGTCGGTCACATTGGGTTTGAGCCCTCAAGTAGTGTCAGATTTGAACGAAGGCAAGGATACAGCCTGGGGATGAGCTCTCTGATGGAGGCGATCTTGAAGAACCAGTTGAGACAGGTCTCTTTGGCCGTGTCGTTGACGTCGGCTGCAGTGAAGGACTCTGAACCGAGCAGAACACACTAAACTATCAAAATAGAACCTGAAGGTCCAGTTAATGAGACATAGTTCTAGAGGCATGCTTGCCCCATCGATAAATCAATCCTGATGGGTGAGGAAATCAAGGGTCCCGATGCTTTGATCAATGATCAAAGCGTTCAGGCCGTAAACATGATATCTTCAGAATGATCAGAAGATGGGGACAGCCCTAGTGCAGATTACAAAACAGAACCACAAACCTGACAGCGTTGGCTGGTCGGCTGAGCACATGGTCCAGATTCTGTCGTACACCAAGCGACCTGGGGAAGTTAACAGACAGACAGCAAAATATGAATTACTGGATTAATGCAGCTGTATTCTGATTATCAAGATTAGCTCTGCAGCTAACAACTAGAAGTATGCAGTGGGCGCGGACTGCTAGGGGGATATCCCCGAAACGTGGTAGAAGCATCAATAAACCCCAGAAATATAAAATAAAAACATTTATGAAAGACTGCGGGTCAGACTGGACGAGACAAAAAGGTGTTGGCCTCCTAGTGCACCAAACCTGGGACCAAGCCATCCAGCCTCCCTTTTAACGCTTTTAACATAACTTTTGAATGGATGGATACATTTGTCCCTGATTCGGTGCGTTAATGGTCTAGGGTAGGTTCATGGACACATGGCATTTTGGACAAGATGGCTGAATTCAAGATGTCTGAATTTTAGTTTGGTCCATAACTTTTTTTTTTTTATTTTAAGTTATTTTTTGGGCTTATGTGTAAGATGTGTCTGTAGCCACTATCTTGGAAGTTGTCAAAATATAATATTCCTTCACGGAGTAAGGAGCATTTCCAATCGGGCAGTAACGCGGACACCAAAAGTCGTGAACGATCGGGGGCGCGCGAGAAGGAGGGGTCCTCTCTCTCCGGCGGCGTGGACGACCGGTCGACATCAACAGGAGAGCGTGTCGCGGTCAAAGTGTTAATAAACGGCGGTTTATTATTTTCCCAGTTTGAAAGTGAACGCCATCGGCAGTCCGTATCACATGATCAGAAGAGGGAGTCATTTTTGTTGTTTTATGCGGAGTTTAACTAAAAGTGTCTCGGTGACGCGCGCGGCCGGATCCACGCCACCCGGGTCAGGACTGAGGAGCGGCCCATCGCTGACGGCTGGTCAGGGAGGTAGCGCCCAGTTGGGAAGGGACGTGGGAATCCGTGTCGCGGCTAACCGTTAAAGTTAGTGTACTAGCGTTTTCAATACGCGTCTATTCTGTTGATGATATGTTGACGATTGGTCACCGTCAGTGATCGTCTTGATATATTACTGTGTCCGTTGTTGATCATTATATGAATACTTGTGTGTTTACTGATTATTGAGTATACTTCAAGCTAAGTGAAGCTCTGTACGGGTGTGTACGTGTATGTGTTACGATCGCACCGAGTGTGTCATTCTGTTTTTTTTGTTCATCTCGCGTCTGGGGGTTGAGTAATCAGTTTACGGTTATTTGATTTCGTTATTTATTGACTGGTGGTATATCTTGCGTCTGGCAGAGTACTGTTATAATTAACAATTTATAGGAAGGCGATTTCTTTTTCATTCCAGAGTTAGGCTGGATGGTTTTTAGTCAATTATTATTTCTCTTTTAGTTTAAGTTGAACTAGTCGAGGTCATAGAGTGGGCTGGCCCAGTAGAGAGGGGGCGGGGCTTCGCCAGCCATTCCCGCCCTCTCCACTGGAGGTCTCCCGACCACACATGCACACCTGAAACAGGTGAGGATTGGCCTCGACTTACACATGCACAGTGTTTCATTCTTTATGGAGAGAGATAGTGACAGGATTACATCAGAAACTGGGATGAAGAGTCGGGGACAGACATTTCAGAAAGGGCGGAGAGGGTATGAAAACTTTAAACTTTAAAAACGAACAGAATCTTTGCGTTCCGAACCGGTTCAGGACCGATATTTGGGTGGCGGAACCGTTCGGAACGGAACGTTTTAAAAATAATTTCGTTTTCAAGCCCTGATTATAAGTGTTGTTTTTGGTGACTACAGAATGGTTGAACCCCAGTAATCACCCCAGTAATCTGAAGATGAAACCACCTACCAAACGTGTCCAGAATGTCCGTGATCAGGACAAACTTGCTGGGGTAGAACTGGATCACTGAAGTGTCCGACAGGAGCTTCGAGCACTGCAAGGGACGAGATAGAAAGTCATGAGGATTCATTGGAGGGCTACAAATTATTAATTATTTGGGTTTCACTTTCATGAAAAAGTTCACTTTACAGAAGAAACTGAGAAAAAAAAAAGTATCTGATTGGGAAAAGTCACGGAAGAGTGACTGGTTTTAAAGCGTCCAGAGAAGAATGGTAAATTTGGGCAGGTAGGGAGTTCCAGAGGGGGGAGGCAGCAAAAATGAAGGCTCTAGGTCAATTGTCTTCAGTCCGAGGGATGCAGAGGAGAACACATCACGAACAAACAAGTGAAAGACAGAATTAAACCAGCCATTGGCCCACATGCAGACCAACTAACCACATTCAAAAAAACAAAAACTAAAATGGTACGGACATGTCACAGTGCCAGGTGGAAAGGAAGATGAAGAAAGCGATGGGAAAATGACATGAAAGGGTTGCAGGCTGAGTGACACCATGCGAGTGGCTGAGAACAGAGAGAGATAGAGAGAGCTGGTTGCAAAGCCTTCAGTGGCGCCCCAACAGTCAATGATGTGGTGGAGGCCAGCGTCAGAGGAGATCAGTCAGTGCATGCTAGGGATGTGTTGGTGAGGAGAACGGTACCTGAATGACAATCTTCAGCGCCTTGACCTTCTGGTCAGTGGCCCAGGCTTCCTTCAGAGACTGGTTCAGCTCCTCGATACGATGGACATATTCTTGCTGGGAGAGGTTCAGCAGTTCTCTCTGGGAGCCCTGAAACACAGGCACACCTTCTTTAGGAGTAGAGCTTATGTGATTACTCAATGGTTAACTACAAGAACTACTTGTCTTGCCATCGTTTCTACTCTCACCTATGGTCATGAAATGTGGGTCATGACCGACAGAACTAGGTCGCGAATACGAGCGGCCGAAATTAGTTTTATTCGACGGGTGGCTGCCGTCTCCCTTAGAGATAGGGTGAGAAGTTCAGTCACGCGGGAGAGACTCGGAGTAGAGCCGCTGCCCCTCGCCTGGAAAGGAGTCAGCTTAAGTGGTTCATCTGGTTAGGATGAGCTGAGCGTCTCCTATGGAGGTCCTCCATGCATGTCCCACTGGGAGGAGACCCCGGGGCAGACCAAGGATTACATCAACTCCCTGGCCTGGGAATGTCTCGGGATCCCCCGGAGGAGGTCGCTAATGTTGCTCTGGAGCGGGAAGTCTGGAGCTCTCTGGTGGAGCTGTTGGCCCCGCGACCCGACTACAGATAAGCGGATGAAGATGGATGGATGGATAATACCACAGCTAGTGGTTCTGTTAACAACTGAAATCTCATAACGATATTTACAAAATGAAGTTGCTTGGCACAAACACCATTCTCACGCATTTTCATTTTTAATGAAATTGTTTCCCTTCTAAGAAAAAAAAAATCATGTTGGTTATTGACCGTACACACGCAGTTATAGGTGTTTTTACCTCCTCCTGGTCGTCCAACTCTTCGAGGCGGGTCCGCACCTTCTCAGACACGGCAGAGGATCCCGGGCTGGGGGCTTTACCTAACCAATGGAAACGCAATTATTTAATTTAGCCTGCAGTAGAAAGACAATTCTACAACAAACGTCAGAAAAGATGGACACTAGTCGGTAGACCCTCACATATCAATGCACACACCAGAGCTGCACCTAACGATTATTTTGATAATCGATTAATCGGCCATCTTGCCTGATGATTAATCGATTAATCTGTTCATTTTTTCTTTGAAATCAGAACTTTTGTATTTTTCTGAACAAATGTCTTTTTTTGTGCCCCATTCGGAGCTTTATTCAGGATTCGCTGGACAGGGGGTGAAGGAAGGGGAGGAGACATGCGGCAAAGAGGTCGGGGAGGGGAACGAACCCACGATTCTGTGTGCCACACATGTTCCATTTGTGTGCTTTGCAGTGTACTCAGTCTTAACAGACTGAGCTACTGCGACGCACACAATTCTAGTGATTATTAACCTGAAACATTGTTGATATTGCAAACATTGAACAACATATTCAACACATTGAAACAGAGGAGTGACCAAACAAGGAAACGATTAATCACTGGTGATTAATCGTTTATCAAATTAGTTGCCGATTAATTCAATTAATTGTGGCTCAGCCATTCCAACGACCAGAAGTTGAAGACCGAAAGGTTAGGGTTTGAATGCCGACTCAGTCTACAAGCAAGAGTGCCCTTGGGAAGGATACGGAACCACAAATTGCTCCAAACGGGTCGTGGGTGAACGCCACCCATGGCAGCCTCCATCACTGGTCTATTCAATTGTTTTAATGGTTTAATTTAATAATAATATTTATCAATTGTTTTATAACATTCATTTGATTCTGTTGTTAATGGATTACTAATTAATCATTGACATGTCTGGTATGAATTTGCAAGAGTCCACATATTAGCAGTGAAACCGTATGATTTGCGAATGGCTTACACCGATACACAGCTGTTAATTTTAATGTACAAATTGTATGAGGAAAATAAAGAAAAATGCGTACCTTTTTCAGTGCCCATGAAAAGATTCTGAAATGGAGAGAGAGTTTCATTGACATTATTATTGGCAATGGTAGATTATGATGACAAAAGTACTAAAATCATCAGAAAATGTGAGTACCAGCTGGCATCACAAACCAGTCCCTTGATCTAAACCGACAAACTCCAGAACCTTCCTTTAAGCTGGTTCTAGAGTTAGCTGTAGGATATTTATTATAACACTCTGCACAGACCTCCATCTGGAAAGCTGTGAAAAAGACATTGGCTGTGTCCGAAATTGCTCCCTATCCCCCGTATAGTGCACGTTATGGGGCGCACGCCATTTTGTAGGGGTGTCCGAGTTCTCCATGTACCCTATATAGTGCACTGAAAGTAGTGAGCATCGGATGTACCCTAGACGGAGCAATATAACCCATAAATCATTGCGAGACGTTTCAAAAATTACCTAAACTTTTTTTTTTTTTAAATGACATTACGGGAGTAAATTGCAACCGACCACGGCCAATAGTTATAAATGCAAGTACTTTTGACTTTTTCTCTTTCTAATTATATATATATTTTTAAAGTTGTTTTTTTTTTGGCGCAAGCGCCATTTTTCATTCTTTTATTGAGAGAGATAGCGACAGGATTAATCGGAAACGGGGGCGAAGAGTTGGGGGGAGATATTGCAGAAAAGCCAGACAGCGGATTAGAACCAGCGGCACTGCTCGACCTATGGTCGGGGGGACGCGCTCTCTAACCGCTCGGCCACCGCGCGCCCCCCTATAATTATATTTTAGTGTATATTATAGTGACCATATCTATGTCTAGATTGCTGTGATTGAGCAAGGAAGCCACTCACGATAGACAGCTTCTCCGTGGTGGTGAACCTGGCCAGGATCTCCCCGCGCTTGGCTGACCAGGGCTCGAAGTCTGCTCCGACCAGGTCCTCGTCCTTCCTCTTCTTCCCCATGTCCTGGATACCACGACAAGGACTCAGTAAATAGAGGTATGCAGTCGGTGCCGACTGCTAAATATATATATATTTTAACACATCCTATTTCCGTCCACTTTCACTATCAGTCATCAAGCTCCATGCAATGGTGTTTTAAACTCAGTTTCGCGTTATAGTTGCACTGAAGTTTGATAGTCCACCAAATATATTTTGCATAAACTATATCTAAACGTAACATTTCACGCTAAAAGGAACTTTAACAACGAACAAAATGTTTGTGTTCCGAACCGGTTCAGGACAGGTAATTTGGCGGAACGGTTCAGAGAAGGAAAACATTCCGAACGGAACGTTCTCAAGCGTTCCCACCCCAGCTGAGTTGCTGTGAGGCAGACCGGCAGGAACCTCGCTGACAGAGGCAGCAGCGAACATGGAGAGGGGGTCCGTGCCGTCCAGCATGCTGCTCAGGGGGTCCGGAGCCTGCGACGACGACGAAGACGAGGAGGAAGAGGTGCTGCCTTTACGTGTTCCACGACGAGGCTTGGCGTCGGTGACCTGGAGGTGAAAGGGCAAAGGGTCAACTGAAGGTCGCTGGAAGACGAGGGTGTGGAGGAACCTGGAAAAATCACCGGGTCTCTTCTAGCCTGGCAAGCCAGACTCAATGAATCGTCCACAAATTGCACATCGCTAGACGCTGAATTGGGTCGGGTGCAACTGGAGTTGAAAATGATTATTGATAAATAAAAAGAAAGAAAGAGTGACGTATGAATCGTCGCGGGATTCTCTGCAGCGTGCTGCCTCGCCGGCACGCAACCTGACCTCGGCTGCAGAGCACTGCCAGCGGGTCTCTGTATAGCGAGTCGTTGTGGGCTCGCAGCCTCGCACCCACAAAGAGATCCCGGCTGCAGAGCACTGCCAGCGGGTCTCTATAACCCGAGGCGTTGCAGTGAGTCACTCATTGCAGCTCAATGAAACTTGAAACTTTGTAAAAGTAAAAAGGTTTTGTGAAAGAATATAGTGGGAATGAAAAGCCTTACAGTGATAGGCTTCAGTGGATGGTAGTCCCCAAACTCCACAGGGAGTCGCTCCGCACGACATGACTGCAGCTCGGCCTGGTAGTGGCGCTCCCGTGAATGCCTTCACACAACAAGAGACAGACGTGTGATCAGAGAGAGAGAGAGCTGATATGAAGACGTATTACTATAGAATTACAGATTATATAATTGCTGTACACACACACACACACACACACAAATACATCAGTTTCAACTTCATAATTTTAAACTACATTC